>BGPR01022203.1:0-24535 GCA_013235015.1 Araneus ventricosus | reverse complement strand
AATCGATACAAAAAGATCTTGTTTCGATTAGTTACGTGATTACTTCATTGCAGACTTCGGAAGTCTGGCAGACAGATTCAAATAAAAAGAAACGCTTTTTTTTCCTGAAGACTGAACTATGTAATTTTGCGGATATGATATTTAAATATTATTTTTTAAAAAAGATGTCTAAATACACTTCTTAAAATTTTAATTTCAAATTACCTAAACCGCAATTGGTCTAGCTTGCTACCGTACTATCGATACAAAAAGATCATGTTTGAATGAGTTATGTGATTACTACATTCTTCAGACTCTAAAAAAATAAGCCCTTTTTTTGTCCTAACTATTCATCTATATAGTTTAGCAGAAATGATATTTTGATTCCATTTTTCCTTAAATATTAATTTCAAGTTATTATTTTAGCTTGACGTTTTGACTTTCCATACAAGATGTGAAAAGCCATTAGAGTGAATTTTCGAAGATTTTATTAATTCTTTCCTGCAGATAAAGGACGAAACGCAGAAGAGATGATCTCCGATGATGAATCATCTAACAGAATTTTGTTGACAAAAATTATGAGTTATTCAATTAATTTATTTGACTTGGGAGTATGATTTCTGACAGTAAATTTGTGAATGAATGAAACATTTAGACCCTAAAGTTATCAGTTATTTTAGGTAATTTAATGCTGCATAATTTCAAAACAAGTATTTCTAGTTAAACATTTTGATGATTCAACTATTATATTCCTTCATATATTTTTTTATTGAAACCGACAGATTGGATTCTGATGGATAACATTAAGCCACGTCTGTGGTATTCAATCATTACCTGGACGATGGATGATGGTAAATATTAATTTTAATTTTGGAAATGCTGGAAAAGCTTAAAATTTATGATAAAAAGACTGAGTAACTAGGCATCTTAAATTATCTGCTCCAAAAGTGGGAAATCAAATGCAGAGTATTGATCTCAAATTTCAGTAAGTTTTGAAGCAAATATTGCCGGGGCATTCTTTCCCACTATTTATTTTGCAGTACTCATTAAATCTATTTTATTTAAATTATTTGTTCAAATTATACCCAATAGCAGATAAATAATAAAAAAGTGACATTTTGCCATCGGTTTTCAACCTCAACTAGATTTCTCTCACGATTTTTTTTAAATTAAAAAGAAAAAAACAGTAATGACTTGAGCAGGTAAAAAATTATCTAAGTGTCTAGTAGCCACATAAATTATTTAAGAAATAATTTTCATTATTTATTTTGGAAAGTTTTTACTTGTCTTTCGCTCTACGTAGGGGATCAACCGTCCTCCCATTAGTGTGGCGCGGAAGTTTGGAGAGAGAGTGCCATCTCAGGTGTCGTCCTCGTCATCTGACTACGGTTCAAAATTACGAGGCCCGTCCCAAAATAACCCTCGTGTTGCTTTAAAACAAGACGTTAATATAACTAAGTAACTAATGATTCATTTTTTTACACTAAAACAAGACTTCTTAAACTATGTATCCTGATTTCTAGAGAGACAGCAATTTTTAACTTTAGGGTTCTAGAAATACTGACAGTGTGTGTTTCGCTTATATTCAGTGTGAGAACTTAACTATAGTTTCGAAAGTCTCAATGAAAATCAGAACAGAAAAACTTAAAATGTCCATTACCGTGCACATAAACAAAAACTCTGGGCAAGTAAATACATAATACTTACTTCTATACAAAGCCTAATAAAGTTTTACTCAATATTATGCACACTGAACTTTATTAATGACAACGACATATTAGAAATATTTAATTTTTTATAATCCCTGTATAATAACGTTTGAATTTAAGAGTAGTAACAGGACAGTCATGCATTCCACGTAAATTTCTTCATCTCTCTGTTTATATAAACTTGTATTTTAGCAAACACCCTTAAAAATCCTTCAGAAAATTTCCACTGTGGTGTATTTTCTGTCGTACAAAGCCCTCTTTTCCGCGAAACCAACGATTTTTCTCCCTATCCATTAGTAAACAAACATGTCTTTCCTGTAGAAACGTTAACTATGTTTACTGACACACAAAAATTTTAACGCGGTAGTTGAGGAGGTGGATTTTAGCAGCTACTTCTGTCATCACCAAGAACTGGTGAATCGCATCTCAATGGAAAAGAACTTTTTTCCTTCGTCCACGAAGATCCAGCTTTCTCTTCCCTTCTGTCTTCTGGATGGTCTTTTTTGTTGCGACCTTTCGTCGCTATCTGTCTAAACTCCGAGCGGAATGTGTCGCGACGTTCCGTCCGTCAGTCCGTCACTGCAAAAGGGGTGAAGGGATGGTGAGGAAGGCGAAAGAGTGAGTGCCGAGTGACGATCCTGAAAGGTTGGGTGAGGATGGAGCCTCATCGCTTTCAAAACTGGGTTATGGTGCCTAGGGAGGAACAAAAAGTATCTGAATTGACGTTTGGTGAAATCTTTACTGTCTGTTTTTGGTTTCGGAGGATAACGAAAAAAATTGTTTGGGTTTACTGAGTTTCTAATATAGAACTTCTAGTCAAAAGTTCAAAATGCTCCAGAATAAAAAAAATTCATATCAAGGCTACCACCTCAATCTACTTCTAGATGGTGTTTACAATCAGAGGGAAGTCTGGAGTAACATAATTTTCGTAAATAATAAATTCTAACCAGTATATATGAGGTAAATCAATTTCAATCTAATTAGAACTGAGTATATTTAAAGCAGAGCAGATACCATTCTTTCGATCAGAGATATTGTCACGATATACGCGGGTAGGAAAAGGTAGATCTTGTGATTTTCAGAACACTTAAAACAACCTCAAACTAAGAGGAACTGAATATATGCATATTGTAAAAAGATCACTGAAAATTTTGTTTAAAAAGAAAAGCTTATTCCAGATGAATTAAATGCACGAATCAGAATGGTAGTGAAATTAATTTTCTGTGAATGGAGGTCATCCTTTTGGATGGATGGTGATTTATCTCGGCGCCAGAGCATCTTATTGCTTGTATCACATCATTCTGGCTTTGTGTCAATGTTTAATTCACTGGTGTAAACCAAAAGAAAATCTAAAATCGTTTCCAGACCCAACAGATAAAGATCTTAGTCTTGAGAATGCCAAGCAGCAATTTTTCAATGGATGAATCACACAGTTCATGATTCACGAGAATTAGAGCAGAAAGCCGGTATTGTGGCAATCGTTATGAAAACATGATTTGTGATTTTACCGTTAAACGAGTATTGTGTGTTTATTACTCATTAGTTAAGAGAATTTTAATTGGACTTTTTTGCATACAGAAAATGGACTTCGGCCTGTGTTACTTTCTGAAAGAGAGGTAGCCCTTTATTAACATATAAGTAGAACCTCGGTAATCGGAACCCCAGGAATCCAAAGTTTCAAATAATCCGAACATCTTTTTTTAATTTTCTGAAAAAATTTTATTAAAAAATGAAGGAAAACAGCAATCAGAGAAAAGGCTATTGTTTATTTCTATTTAAAGGAAACATTTGAATTAATATTTAACCTACCAGCGGGCGCGCCTGCGCAAATTTTACGACATGTCGTTCATCGTATCACATATATATATATATATATGTATCGTGTTGTTTTACAAAAATAAATGCAACTTTTATTTATGTGATCTATATTTATTAGCTTAATAGTAAACAAAGGTTTTATAAATAAAAATTGCACTTAAATTTATAAAAAACGATATAAATATGTAATACGATGCACAATGCAAGTATCTCTTGCAAACGCGCGCCCGCTGGAAGGTTAAGAATGAATACAGCACCTTAAACAGTAGGGAAAAAAATCGGTTATCTTCTTTTGACTTAAGGAACGAAACCTGCTCGACGATGCAAATAGCAGCTACCTCTTTCCGTACTCTTCTATAGAACACCCAAACTCTATACTCTACTGCATATAGTATATCAAGGATATTTTACCGAATTTTCCGGATAATCCGAATTTCCCGGAATCCGAACAGAGGTCAGCCCCAATCAGTTCGGATTCCCGAGGTTCTACTGTACTGGAATTTTTTATCAACTACTTGCCGCTAAGCTGATAAAAATAAACAGATAAAACTACTTTACAGCCCTATTCTTACGACAAAGTTCCCCTTTCGCGTGCTTTTTACGAAAAAATGCCGAAACTTATTAAGACGTAGAGTATTAACTGATTCTATATTTGCATATAATAAATCCTAGTATTAAATAAAAAATATCTGATTGTCTCCCCATCATTAAAATAGGAACTATAAAGGAGTTAAAATTAAAATTTTTTGATAAAATTTTACGAATAAAAGTGTTACTGAGAAGAGGACGAAATTTGCTCAGAATATTGTAATTCAACATATATCTCGAGTACAAGGCGCACATTATTAAAGTTCACCTATTTTGAGCTTTCTATAGCGGTAGCTATAAAATTTTGCGCGTTACTAAAGGGATCTGAAAAACGGCGGAAAAAGTTGCAAATATTAGCTCTGGGGGCATTTCATGGGGAATTTCGGCATACAAACAAATTATATAAACTAAACATTCTTTAAAAATTAAAATGTACCATAATAATTTTATTATTTACTAGCTGATAACCTGGCGTTGCTCGGGATCCAAATTTTTTCATATGCTCTCATCCGTTTCTTTTTCCACAAATATTATCTCTAACTTTCTCCAACAAACATTAATCTTTTTTGAATTCTTTCTAGTTCAATCAAAACTTGCAAATCTATAGCATTTTATTACGATATGAATGCATAGTTACCATATAAATGCATATATATGTATGGTTTCAATGAAAATGCGAGAAATTTGGTAAAACGAGAATTTGGAAGAAGAAAATTTATTTTAAACTTTTAAACAATATACCGTCCGTATAGTAACTAATACAACTTAAAAATGAACAGTTCTACTTTACTGAATTTTCCAGGCGTTGCTGGTTAAAAATATATACTTTAAAAAATTTAGAACGATCAAAATGTTAATAAAAAATAATATGTTTCAAAATAAATAAAAACGATTTTTCCTCGATGTTTATAAACTAAAACACGGAAGCATAATATTTCGTCACTCTCTATGCGAATCGTTTGCAAAAGAAAAAAATAAAACGTTTTGTTCCTACCAACTTCATTTAATACGGTTCAAAAATAATAATATATAAAGAGAAACAAATA
Organism: Araneus ventricosus; assembly: GCA_013235015.1. Classification (NCBI taxonomy): domain Eukaryota; kingdom Metazoa; phylum Arthropoda; class Arachnida; order Araneae; family Araneidae; genus Araneus; species Araneus ventricosus. The sequence continues at coordinate 19,395 of BGPR01022203.1, read as the reverse complement.
AAAAAAATAAAAAGTGCAAGAAAAAATATAAGAAATAGTAAATTAAGAACCAGGATCAAAACTCTTCGTCTCAAGAGCATGTGAATAAGGAGAAGAATGAAAATTCGCGGTAAAAAAAAAGCCGAATTTACCACTTAAAATCAATTTCGAATTTTAAAATAATTTTTACAGCTTTAGCTCTTTCTTGTGCTAATCCATCACTGTGCCATATTTAGTCCCGGTAAGTCAAACGGTCTGGGCGTGCATAAAGAACAACAACAAAAACCAGCGGGAGTGTTCTCGCCTAAACTTTCTCGTATACTTCCTCCAAAAGGTGCCGTTTCTCCTTCCCCCGCGTGGCTAAAAAAATTCGAACCTACTGTTATCCAGAATCCAATGACTATCAGAAGGTTTTTCATTATAGTGATTGAAAAATATCTAGGTAAAGAATTCAAAGAGATGCGTACCGATTAAAACGCATCTATCGCACACTGCTAGGTTTCACTCTTGCCGTCTCAAGGACAAACTGACGTAATTCGCTCCTTTCGCGAGCTCAGAAGATTTCTTCCGTACGCATGCGCGTGGAGATAGCGGATTGGTTTCAATAGAAAATTATACAGACCAACAGACAGTCAACCCTTTGACGGATTTGGCCCAAAATTTTATACGGACCTACATTCATGACGATAAAACTATGTACCAAATTTTATCCATCTAGCTATTCAAGTTTTTGAGTTATAGTGTTCACACGACTTCGGACATACAGACAGACAGACTTCCCGTTGACGGATTTTGTCCAAAATTTGATAGGAACCTACAAATTATGTTTAAAGACCACATACCAAATTTCATCCCCGTAGATCTTATAGTTTTCGAGTTATCGTGTTCACAGACACACAGACAGACATAATTCCAAAATTGTGTTTTTCGGACTCAGGGAGGTCTAAAACGTGGAGATTCGTCAAAATCTCGAGTTCGAATTTTTTGACGATTACAATACTTTCTCTTTGTATACTTCGTATACGAGAAAGTAAAAACCGAACATAACATACTAAACCAGCGGGAGTGGCCTCCCCTAAACTTTCTCTTATACCTTTCAAGCATTTGTCATTTCCCTTCCCCCTGCGTTGATAAAAAGTTCGAGCCAACTGTAACCCAGAATGCAATGACTATCAGAAGTTTTTTCATTGTTGATTATAGTGATAGTAAAATATTGAGATGAAGAATCATATTCAAAAAGATACGTATGTATTAAAACTTCGCAATATTTATTTTTTTTTATCAAACTCTAGCAATGCAAGTTCCGCGTGCGGAGAAGAAAACAGGAGAATAGCTTGCTCGCTGAATAGTTTGCGCATGCGCAGAGATTGCTTCCAATACGCAAGTAAAACGAGACGCCCTAAATGTTTGCTTCCTTACAAAATCTCGCCGCCAAAATTGGTTTTTGGCAAACTGCCAAGTTTTCGGAGTATCCCTTCTTCGCACAGGCATTTACGCATGCGCATGGAGTTGAATAAGTATGCTATTATACAGACCGACAAACAGTCAGCCCGTTGGCGGATTTGGCCCAAAATTTTATACGGACTTACATTCATGACGATAAAACAGTGTACCAAATTTTATCCATCTAGCTATTCAAGTTTTTGAGTTATAGTTTTCGCATGACTTCGGACATACAGACAGACAGACTTCCGGTTGACGGATTTTGTCCAAAATTTGATAGAAACCTAAAACCCAAAATATAGGTCGAATTTTTTGACGTTTTACAATACTTTTTCTTTACACACTTCATGTACGAAGAAGTAAACATAAAACATTTTATTTAACGTCAATATGATCGGGCAATTACAAACACTGAAGTGCACAAATATTCAAAATGTTGAAACATTTTGAAAATCGCGTTTGTTTCTATTCTTATCAATTTCAGTATGCTTCAAAATCTCTGAGCGCAGTTGCCCGAGTTCTTGCTTAAATTAGGTATCTGAAAGTCCCGAGTTAAAGAAAATGAAGAAAAGGCATTGGATAAAAGAAGAAACGTTCAAATAAAAATGATAACATGAAAACGGACAGACAAACTTCCCGTGGACGGAGTTCGTTCAAAATTTGATAGAAACCTACAAATTTGGTGTAAACGCCACATACCAAACTTCATCCATCTAGCTTTAATAGTTTTCGAGTTATCGTGTTCACAGACAGACATAATTCCAAAATTGTGTTTTTCGGACTCAGGGAGGTCTAAAACGTGGAGATCCGTCAAAATCTCGAGTTCGAATTTTTTGACGATTACAATACTTTCTCTTTGTATACTTAGTGTACGAGAAAGTAAAAAATTGCTCATATATATATATATATATATATATAGATAGATTTATAAATTATAAATAAATAATAAAAAGTAAAATATATTAGAAATTTGACTAAAATTTCAATTTGCTTAGAGTATTTTTATAAGTGCCTCACGCTTTTAAAATTTTATTTTGATGTCCATATTTTTAGAAAAATAATTATTTTCTACTTTTTAGTGAAATAATAAAATCATGTTTTTAAAAACTTTATTATTTTGATTATTTTTCTACTAAGAAGTAAATAAGCAACTATTTTATGGCTGTCATCTGCCGACATCTAAAAGATGCGGTCACTCATTTCTCCGAGATTCGGACAGTAGGGTGGAGCGAAAAACATGAAAGTAGTAAATTAGCAACGCCTGTATGCGGAAAAAATTGCCCATTACCAAGCCTATTTATAATACGAATTCTCAGCTAAATCAAATTAAATCTTTGGCTGCCAGCATTGAAATTCAGGTATTTCGCTAATTTGTCATAAAATTAACAAAAACGCATTCATAAATTATAATAGCTATGATTTGAAACCAAAAGTCGTTAAAATTAGACTGTCAGAGAAATCAAAAGTTTTTACGGATCAAAAGATAGTTCGACGATTGGTAATTGGAAATATTCTCTGCTATTACACTCACAAGATAATGCGGAATTGTTCACAATGTTTTACGGCATTCTGAAAGCAGCAAAATATCGTGAAGATATATCATGAAAATATTGTAGACTCCGCAATATTGTAGACTAAACAATTTATTAGCCTGTCTTCAGAAGAGTTACTACCTAAATTGTAATCATCTGTGTGAAACTTAAAACTTTCTACAAAGTAATCTTTAGCTCCAAATTTGCCACAGAAATCTTTAAGATTTATGAATTTTTCATACATCTCTTAGCTTTTTCTGTGTGAAAACAGCCCAGAACTCACTGCATAGAGGTGTTTTATATGGAGTTCCACCTTTGTTTGTTCCCTAATTTTTAGAATAATTGCCTTTTAGAACTTGGAGATCTCAACTTTTTCTTTCAAATTTGGGTAATGCGAATCTGCGATTTTGGAATTATGTCTGTCTATGAACACGGTAACTCGGAAACTATTAGAGCTACGAGAATGAAATTTGGTATGTGATATTTACACATACTTTGTAGGCTTATATCAAATTTTGAACAAAATCCGTCTACGGGAAATCTGTCTGTCTGTCATGTGAACACTATAACTCAAAAACTTGAATAGCTAGATGGATAAAATTTGGTACACAGCTTTATCATCGTGAATATAGGCCCGTATGCAAATATGGGCCAAATTCGTCAAAGGGTTGACTGTCTGTCTGTCTGTATAATCGCATACTTGTAAAAATTATATCTCCTAAACCCTTTGGCTTAGATAAATAAAATTTGGTATGATGGTTGCTAACATTAATTATAGATCTGTGTCCAAATTTCTTTCCAATCGGTTAAAAAAAAGGCGTTCAAATTGCATATTCAATTTTTTAAATCTGATTCTCCATGCGCATGCGTACTGGTAGCAATCTCTGTGCACGCGGAAGGATTACGTCACATTGCAACAGTGGAAGTATGTGATAGATGCGTTTTAATTTTTGAATTTGATTCTTTACCTAAATATTTTACAATCACTATATTCTACTATGAAAAACCTTCTGATAATCATTGGATTCTGGGTTACAGTAGGTTCGAATTTTTTTAACCAGGCGGGGAGAGGGGAAACACCACCTTTTTGGGGAAGTATACGAGAAAGTTGAGGAGATACCACTCCCGCTGGTTTGAAACATATAACCTCAAAATTCTGTTTGTTAATCACCTCAAAGGACTCATTTTCCCTGGATCCTTCCGAAACAAGTTTAATGAAATATTTCCTTTTAATATTCCCGTACACATTTAGAAGAAACAGAGTTAACTTGTATTAAATTCATCAAGGGAAACATCAAACGAAGTTATTTCTATCTTTTCAAAGTTTATTACAAGCGTTTTTCATAAGATTCTAAATTTTTTTTTCTCAATTTCTCCGCATCCTTTTGGCTCAATAGTTTTCCCGTCCAAATGATGCAATAGATAACGTAATGGCAATTCATTTGCATGTAACGAATACACAATTGCAGAGGACGTCCCATAGAAAACTCTAGATGTCTTACGATACCATTTTTAGAACCTGTATTAATCCCTGTACCATCCTATATCCAACAGCTTGCAACTTAGAACTGTCAACTTTTTCTAAAAAAAATTAATGTGCTTGTTTTCATGTTATGAGAAGTGCCAAATATAGTGAGGATATGGAGGAGTGACATGGCCAAGATATATAGATCCTGGTTCTGAAATTAGAACGGTATGCTGTTCTGTTATGTTCTTTCTAGTTACTCTTTCTCCTTCCTCAACCATTTTCAAAGTCTTGTCTTTCCGACAGTCAAAGTACTATTTGTCATACTCCGATAAAGAGTGTTTTCCCTCATTTTTTCCTTTTCAAGAGCCACTGCGGGGTTTTATTCTTTCCCTTCTGATTTTACCACGATGGACTACTTTAGAAGAATCGTCTTTGTTAATTATTCCCATATCTTTTAAAGCTGCATTTATAAGAATATCGGCTGATCTATCAGAAGCACTAATTCTGTCTCAAGCCTGTGCTACATTTGGAAAAACTTGGTTAATGAAATTTGGTCGTGTTTTTCGTTTTACATCGTTTATACTCGATGTCTTCATATTCATCAGATGAACTTCAAGAATTTAAAATGTGTTACATAACAGAAAGATAAAGTCAATTATCTGTTTTTCTTCAGTGTCTTTAGATTGCACGTTTTGGCTTCTTTCTGCAGCCTTGTCTTTTAGTTGCAAGCTTTGTCTTTTTCAAGCATTTTGCTTGCTTTAATGTCAACCCTATTAGCCCAAGATGCTCTACAATATTGTCATGATATATTCACGATATTGTGCGGCATTTAAAATAGTGGGAAACATCGTGAAGAATTCGTACAATATCTTCTGAGTGTAATAATAGAGAATGCGTTTTCATTAGTTTTGTGACAAAATAGGCGAAATAGCTGAATTTCAAAGTTATTTCGGCAGCCAAGAATTTAATTTGATTTAGCTCAAATTTTGTATTATAAATACGCTTGGTAATAGGTAACTTTTCTGCATACAAGAGTTGCAAATTTACGACTTTCATGTTTTTCGCTCCACCCTATTGGACAGCTAAACTCAATTACGATAAAAATAAAGCAAATCATGCGGCTAGAATCGTTTCCCTAAACTGTATCACCAGGGGTGGAACAAAGGCATGGCGTTCCAGAGGCTCCTGGCAAAAAGGGTGGCCCAAAAATATAGATTTTTATCATACATAATTTATCGCATTTCAACAGTTTAGTATTAAATTATCTCTTTTTATGACCTTCATGACTCATCAAATGTTGTATAAAAACCAATAGTTATTTATTCAAAAATAATACGCAGAGTAATTTTGCTAACAAAGAACCAACTGCATTTTCTTTCCTTTAATGAATCCTTATCATATTTCGATAATATTTAAGCACACATATTTAAGATATAAACATATAATTTCTGAATTCAAAGCGTATTAATTATTAACAGAGACTAATTAAACTAGTTATAAAAATTACATATTATAAAACTTGTAGTAATTATTTATAAAAATGTAGTTATAATGATCAAAAGAGCTAAAAACCTATATTATTTTAAAACGTAATGATTAAAAAGTCGAAATGTACAAGAATTTATGTGCATTGTTTCGAAGCTCCTCCTCCCCCCCCGAGAAATTTAGCTTCATGGGCTCTCACTTCATGGGCCACTCTGAAATATCAGATGATATTTCACAGTGAGTCCGTTTAAATTATGTGCGAAAATATCTTCCACCTTGTAAAATAACAAATTGCACGAATCTGTTAAGCAGAAAAGTATTTAATAGTAAAAAAGGTGATTAAATAATTGAAAACGATTCATTTGATGCCGCTTTTTACTTTGGAGTGTCTGAAGCAAATTCTTCCGGTGTGGTCCATGGCATCCCATGGCGCTTCACAGGAAACCAATTTGTCCTGGTCATGCTCTAATCAGCCTATTATCGCCTGAACAGGAGATCCGATCTTAGGTTCCTCACAGTGGGAGTTTATTTACGGAATAATAAGTCATGTTTAACTCTTTCATGAAAGAATTACAGCTAATGTCACGGTTGGCTGAACTAATGTCAGAACTGCCAATCGATAGATTTCGTACTTCTGAGTATTTTTCGGTAATACTCAGGGCAATTCCAAATCCAACATTTTCCCACATTTTGATTGCCGGTGTGTCACATCTGTTATACGATTGGTAGGCCTTGTCTCGGAGAGTCTTCATGGCATAATATATCATGAAGCAATGCTTAAGCGCATTTTCCTAATTCCGTGATGGAAAATACCAATCCATCAACGGATAAGGAAAGCTCTAACAGAAGATGCCGCGTATTTTAGAAACTTTCCCACGTTTCAAACTCTTGCCGTTTCAAATACAGTTGGGATTTATTAGACGTGGTCATCTGTTAGCATGCTGGATATGACTGCACATCATCCGGACTACATAGAAGATCTCTAATAAACCTATGTTCTGAAACTTACTGAAAGATTAGCGGAAAAAATATTTACCGAAATATTAAAGACGTAAGTGAGTATCTAAAATTATGATAGTATTTCACTGTTATTCGAAAGCACGTTAAATATTTCTTGTTGTTGGCTCTGTATTTTTTTTCTTTTTATATAAATATTATAAGATCAGTTTGATAAATGTTTAGTCAAAAATTTTGTAAAATGACTAAATCTGTTCCTTAAGCAATTATTTTTTTTAGTTATTTGGGCTTATTTATTGCATCTACAACGAAAATTAAGCAGTGTTCAACTATTTAAAATTTGAAAAAACCATTAAAATAATTCTAATTTAGGATGATATGTGGGGTTACCACCGGTGACAGTCCCAAGGGACTGTTACCGTATTTCACCTCTTGCCGGTGTAAAATCGTCCAAAAGTGGTAGTCTCGGAATCCGTTGCTGAACAGTACCAGGTTTCCTTTATCTTTCATCTTATGTTGAGCGTAGGCTTTAGATTGCACAACATTCACTTTTACTTTTCACAGAACCTTGGGGAAACAAAATTCTGTAACTTTCCTAATCCTTTATGCTTTTTTGTGTCCGCCATTATCGACTTTGATTTCGCGTACCCTAAACTGGTCCTTCGCGTATCACAGGTTTGGAACCTCTTCCTTAGAAGGACTCCTTACATGAAACTTACAAAACTGCTCTACTTGCACGGAAAATGACGTACAGTTGTCCTGCATCGGCACAAATACTTGCCATTGACCGGAGAGGGTTTTTCTCTTGCTACGCATGCGCGCCGTTGCAAAAGTGACAATACTGTCTTAATGTAAATACTGCTTAATGTAAGTATTGTGTGGCATTTTGAAATATAGTTTGTCGTTCTCGTTAGTGCGTTTTATTGGAGCGGTTCCTTGAACGACCTACTGAAGATGTTTTACTGTATTTTATTTACACCTAACTTGATATAATTCACAATAAATTTTATGTTGTGTCGAAAAAAGAGGTAGGATAAAAATGCCCTTATTAAACGGAAGAAAACCGAGGAAACATTCTTCAAGTTAATCTTCAAACTTCTGCAGGTACTTATACTTTCCATTAACTAAAGTTCTTCTGAGATAATTCCTTCACTGAGTAATCTTGTTTAATTTACTTATTATTTGTATTTTTATGGGAGGTATGTCAGAAGGAACACTTTTATGGAGAATTTTATAAGAGCCGCCGTGGTCTGAGGCTTAGCTTTATAAGCAGAGGGTCGTGGATTTGAGACCTTCCCATAAATAAAAAAACTCTGCCATGTATGCTCGCCTGCTGCATCTTAATATAAATAAAAGTCATTATGGGTATGTATGTATGTATGTGGGTATGTATGTGGCTATGTTCCACATCTCCTCCTAAACCAATGGACGGTTTTCAACCAAATTTCGTACACTTATTATTTAAGACAAGGGGAAGACACTTATGAACTTTTCTAAGTCCAAAAGTTAATTAAACAGGCAGTTAATTAGAAATTAACCGAAACCGTTTTTCCGCCGTAACTTCGGAGCAAATTGTTCGACAAAAAATATTTTATACCATCTTAAAGTTCAATTTTTTACCTTTTCAATGATACCAATTTTATTTCTGTGACATTTTCCCTTCGATTGTTATTAATTTTTAAAAGTTCCATAATTTTTAAATACGTGCAGACGATTTTGAAATAACGAAGATTCATAGCTACTCCATTGCTAGGCAATGATTAGACTTTGAGCTAATTCACCTTTATTTCTGAAAATTTTGCTTATTTTTATAAATATCCATATCCTTAATAATATAATAAATGCGAAAGTGTGTCTGTCTGTCTGTCTGTTACGCTTTCACGACGAAAAAGAATAATTAAAATTCTTCGCGCGCGAAGTCGCGGGTAACAGCGATATAGGATAAATTTGCATTTTGGCGTTGAGTATCACCGCATATAACTTGTTGGATGGTGGCTTATCTCAAACATAAGGAGGAGGGCTTTTCTGGAATTATGAAATTGTGTCTGCCGCTTTGTGATCACGATAACTCAAAACCGGAACTAGTTAGATAGGTAAATAAAGTCCATGCTTTTATTATCAAAATTGCAAATCGTTATGAAATTTTCGACCCAATCCATAAAGGGTAAAAGTAGACTCTGTCTGTTCGTGTGTATGTGAATTCGATAACATGAAAACGGAACGAACTAGATAAATGAAATTTTGTGAGTGGTCTTGACACTAAATTTTTAGTATCTGTAGTTTGTAGTAGTATCTGTTTCACCTTTTTGACACTATCAGCGAACGAGAACGGTACTATTCCAAACTATCTTCTCGATTCTATTCACTGTAAAACGAAGTTAAACACAAAATGCAACTTACTGTGAAAGTACCCGATGAAGTCCAGGGAGGAACATCAACAGCATCCTTCGTTAAATAAAGCAGATCTTCATTTGTTTTGCTTAGTATAATATAAGTTCTCTTCGTTTAAAACTAGAAACTACTGTGGACTTGGCAGAGTCTCGGTCTAGTTTAGTTGCATTAACGTCCCATTTTGAAGCAATACGAGGGCTATTTTGGGACGGACCTCGTCATTTTGAACAGCGGTCAGATGACGAGGGCGACACTTGAGCTGGAACCTCACCTCCAAATTTCCGCACCACACCAGCCCTCCCGTCCATCTCTGTGGACTCTAAACCCTATGGGTGAGTCGGTGGACGTGGGTTGTGGGCACCACACCAGCGGGAGGACGTTTGACCCCCTACTTATGATTCAACGTGCAAACAGGCCCAATACACGACGTATCATCAGTGGAATTGGGTTTGAAACCTGGAACCCTCCGGCCTGGCAGAGTCTCGGATTCACGACCGCCGAATCACGGATTGGTGACCCAATTCCTCTAAAGTTGGACCGTTACATAGGCCTGGTGCATGCTAAATCGTTCACAGGCAACTTCCTTCCGATGGCATAGTGTTGAAGTTCTAAAAGGGGTGCCGGCTCAAACGTCCTGCACGTCATTCAAATCTGTTCAGAATTGCAAGTAACATCCCGAATTTGCTCTCGTGTTACAGCCAAAACGTAAATGAAACTTTTTAAATTATATTCAAAGTATACAAAAGAAACTGAATTTAAAAATGATCCTGCCTTTGCTTAACTTATCTAACTGTTAAAATTGCTGAAACTGTAAAGTAAAATCGTTATACTAACGCGATTCAAAGCTCTTTCTAAAAACTAAATAATCATTTTTCCAGTAAGTTATTGGATATTGATGATTAAATTAGAATTACAATTACGATTTTATACTAAAACTGCGCCAGATTGACGCTGTTAGTCACAGTAAAATTCAGTTTAATATTAAAATGAACATTAAATTTAATTCTTTATTGTAGTTCTTCATGAATTTTATTGTTGTACATATTCTGAAGAAAGAAAGTACAGCATAAATTTACTTTCACAAATCATTTTTGTTTAATTCATAAAAACTTAGTGTTACAATTTTGTCTTTCAGTGTTTTCCAAAATTAATTTGCTTAGAGGAACAGTAATTAAAATATAATTACTAATTTTGTATGAATTGATAAAAAATTTTATCACGTGATTGTTCAGTCGACACGGAACCAGAATTATAAGAAAAAAAATGAAAACCAATTTGATGACATTTATGAAATAAAGATAAATTAAATAATGTAAAAGATCGCATGGGCATTATTTGTTTTTTAAACTTAAAACGACATCGCATTCATTTGCATGCGTATCTTCTGACATTATTCTTATTCGATAAAATTTTGTTTGGGAGAGTTTCTCCGGATGTAAAATCTTTTCAAACAGGACATCTTAAACTATGGTTCTTGACCCTAAATTAAATGTTGGGAGTGGGAAAGTTTTAATGAGCTCATCTTTACGGCATTCAAATAATATTTTACAAATAAAGGTATTAAACTAAATATCTTTTTACTATTAATAATGTTCCATTGCACTATTTAATTTTTAAAACATCTGTACACTTGGAATCATAAAGTTTTTCCTAGTATATTGATGGAATTTCGGAAATATTTTATTCACGATACTGGAGGAGGGGGAAATAAAAAGAGTTTTCAGAAGGATTCTCTGCTAAGATTTGAAATGTAGATTCAAAAATAGCAATTTAAGTCAAAATAAAATTAGGCGTGGGTGTTCGAGCTTGCAATTAATAGTGATAGGAGAGAATCTTAGGAATTGTTGGAATTTGTCAATTTGAACAAAAAATGCTGTCATAGAAACAGGTTTAAACGCCACAAAAATGGGAGAAAAAAACAGAAGGTTATAAAATCATTGATGATCTAACCATCATCATGTTTTCCAATCGAAACCTTTGTGAATGTCACTTTGCATAAAACTGCACATTTTTTTATAGTATTATATAATAAATGCTTCTTTCATTTCTGCGTTGGCATTTCCATTATTATATATTTCATAAAAAAATTATTTATTTACAGATTTTAGATGTTTATTTTATATGGCTTCTTTTATTCGTTAAGCTTGTTTGTATAAAAGATTGTTGATAGTAAAGAGTGGATTATCCAGGCAATCAAATAGTACCCTGAATAGGAATAGGATAGCAAATAGTAAAGATTGTTGATAGTAAAGAGTGGATTATCCAGGCAATCAAATAGTACCCTGAATAATCGCTCTATTTAATGATATTATCGGATAGAATCATGGATTTCCATGCAAAGGTTGCCGCCTGCATTTTGAGATCCGAGGACTAAAGTAAAAAAAAAAATGTGGTACAATTAAACACAAACCCATAAGCCAATATGTAAAAATGCGTGAAAATGAAATTTATATCTTAGTTCTTTTTCACAAGTTCTCCACGTTCATAAAAATGTATAATAATAAATATTTTTATTGTAAATTGATTATGATAACACTGGACAACAACCATTTTGTTCCCGTATGATTTTAGCTAATTCTTATGCATTTTCACGCTCTGAATTCGAAAAACCAATCAGAATTTGTCTATCACCCTCCAATTTTATGCAACATGAACTCTCACTAAAACTTCTGTCCACTTCTTTCTTTTGTTTAAATCAATGTCGTAGCCAGGATATTTTTTTGTTGCCTTTGAGATCTTGACTGATAATGGTGTTTTTATGGTCACTGAACCCTAATATAATCTCGAAAAACCTCTATAACACGCTGTTTTTGAGCAACACTACTCGTAATTGCTTACAAGTACATAGAAAATGGCATTGTAATATGTCGGATCTTGTGTCAAAAATACTTTCTGAAAAAATTAATTGCTGGCCAAGAAGATAATTTTTGGGTTTGAAATGCTCTTATAATTATAATTGTCATAAAGAAAAGGCTGTATGTCAAAAATTATAACAGGCGTTTTTGGATCGAGAATCCTGCAACGCAAATACGATTCGATGCATGAGCCACTTTGTGAGGACAGATGTTTCTGTTTGGCAGCACGTGGAAGTTTTTGCCAAGATGGTAATGTGATATTTTGTAAGGATGTTGACTCGTTGTTTAAGACTCTAGAACTACAATATAACCCTCAAGAATGGCGTTTGTTTATAGCAAAGCAGTTCTGTTACACAATGGTAACAAGCACCCTTCGATTCATGTAGAATGCAGCCGTTCGTATGAAAGAAACATACGAAACCTTGAAGCATATGTTGTCCAGTATTGAGTACAGCAAGCATTCTTGGCATATATGCGCCGATTTGAAAGTGATTGCCGTCTTAGTTGGATTGCAAGCAGGCTATACCAAGTTTTTTTGCTTTCTGTCCGAGTGGGACAGTAGGGACCGGAAAAAAGCACTACATCAAGAAGGTGTGGCCCAAGCAACAGTTCCTCATACCGGGTGTGAAGAATGAAGAGAACGAACCACTAGTTGCCTCCGAAAAAATTCTCTTGCCTCCATTGCACATCAAATTAGGTTTGATGAATTTTGTTACAGCGATGGACTGTGGAGGAAGTGGATTTCAGTACTTAAGTCTGAAGTTTCCAAAAGTGAGTCAAACAAAAATTAAGGAAGGCATATTTGTTGGGCCTCAATTTAGACAACTAATGAAGAATCTGGTGTTTGAGAGTAAACTGACTAAGAAGGAAGCCGCAGCATGGACATCGTTTAAGGAGTTATAAGAAAACGTCTTCGAAAATCACAAAGCAGAAGACTAAGGTAAATCGTCAATAACTTGCTTAAAGGCCAACAAAACCATGGGACGCAACATGTCGTTGAAAATCCATTTCTTGCACTCTCACTTAGAATTCTACCCTGAAAACCTTGGACTAGTAAGCGACGTGCATGGTGAACGGTTCCATCAGGATATCTCAAATATGGCAGCTCGTTACGGAGGGAAATGGAATCCCAAAATGTTAGCCGACTATATTTGGACATTGAAAATGGCTATTCCTCAAGCCAAGCACAGTCGACAGGCCAAGTACACAAGAAAGTGAAGGTTTGTAACATTTTAATATGCCTGTGTAAATATTGCAAGCTGAATATGATTTCCTAATGTATATAATAAGAGTTACTACGTTGCTCAAAAACTATGCGTGATTGAAAAAAACGGTTAACAGATTTGAAATCAGGGCACAAAAATACATAGGTATAGCCCTTTCTTTCGCAAGCAACATGAAAAAAAAATTTTTTGTTGTCCAGTGTAATTACTCCAATATGTTAGATCAGTTTTGTTCCGATTTCTGCACATAAGCCACATAGGACAAATTGCCATTTGTCTTAATTCCTCTTGGCTTAGAATTTTTTTGGGTATTTAGATGAATACTTATGCATATTCTGAATTAATATTAGACGTAAAATATTTCGATGCTTTTTAGTTGTTCATTTAGCACGTATCAGGATGTGGATTTCAGTTTAACAATTTATATTGAAAAGTTCTTAAAAAATTCAAATGCGTTTTGAAAAATTTCACATTAACGGACTTCCATAAATAGCGGCACACCTGGGATCATATTAATCCAAATGGGATCTTGCAGACAAATTTGGACTTCCATAGATAGCGGCACATCTGGGATCATATTTATCCAAATGGCATCATGCAGACAAATTTGGAGTTTCAGAAGTTTTCGAAGAACTGCGCAGAGGCCGCGATAGCCTAGTGGTATGATCTCGGCTTCGGACCCGGAGGGTTCTAGGTTCGAAGCCCAATTCCACCAAAAATGCGCCGTGTATGTGGGTCGGTTACACATTACATCATATCCTACAACCAGGAAAAAACCCCCGGCCAGGATTGTCGCAAGTAGACGAGTCGAAGAAAGGAAGTAAACAGGTATAAAATCAACCGCAACATTTGGCAAACTAAGCACACCTCCTAAGGCGAGAATTCGTTTTCTACCGTAGTACAAAGCGAAACGAGACTTCGGTCGGTTCTATCTGCGCAAAATGAAATAAAGCCTTTTCTCCCACCTCCAAAATGCAGTGGAATATCCCGTTTCCATAACGCCCGCCACAGGCATGTCTGATATCTAGGGTTTTTCTCTTGATGGTAATACAACGTCCTTCCGCCTGGACAGGGGGTGCCAGCTCAGGTGTCGTCCTCGTCATCTGACCGCGGTTCAAAATTTTTTGCTCCGCCCCAAAATAGCCCACGTGTTGCTTCAAAACAGGACTTTAATATAACTAAACTAAACTCGAAGAACTGCATTTGTTAGTAAGCAACATTATTAAAACAGCAACTTTGACTTATAATATTTAATCAAATTTACAAAAAATGTTATTACAACTTATTATGTCTTTTTATTTTACGTTGCATGTGTATACTTTTAGCAGTTAATTTTTTTTTCGTATGAAAATGTACGCGTGAATTAGGAACGTTTCAGAAAACTTAAATCAAGAAAAGAGAACGTATTTTAGTTTAATGACGTTAGAGGCAAAGCTTGTGGTCTTAATTTTTGAAAAATTTTCATTTCCAAAACTAATTAACCAAAATTTTCAAAGGACATTTGCAGTGAATTTTAAAGTAAGTAATATTAATCCATTAAAAAAAACTGTTCTTTTAGTCCTAGTTTGATCTACATATCCACTTGATTTTTGGAGACTATTTCGTGTCGCAATGAAATCAAAGTTACTTATGTTTACTTTTCGCAACTTTAGTGTTGGAAGATATAGGCAGAAATATGCCGCTTTTATGTTTTTGATTTAAAGTGGATTGAGTATCTGGACCCTAAAAGTGAATTTTTGGTATAATGATTGAACCGCAAAAATTGATTAACATCTAGATGGACTGTAAAAATATATTTTAATTTACACATCTGTCCATTATTTACTATTTTAAATCTTTATCTTGTTTTAGAATTTACATTGTTTCACAGTTGTAGATGGAGACTAATAAAAATTCTACTAATGAAAGCTTTAAGATGGCAGTTGAGACTTACAGGGAATTCTCCTTCCTCCAACAGTAAAAAAAAAAAATATATTTACTTAAAGATTTTAGTAAAAAAGATATTTTTAATGATATCTTTAATTTATTTATAATTAGCTGTTACCCGCGACTTCGTGCGCGAAGAATTTGAATTATTCTTTTTTTTAATTCACAAATGTAAATGTTTTGTTGCATTTTAAAAGGGGAAAGTAAAAGTTCTGACGGTTGATAATACTTAATTGGACGGCTGACAGGAGTGTACTGTACATGTATGCTGATATAGTTATGTAAATTGTTTACCTATGCTAATATACTTTTGCATACCACGTTATTTGCACGGATGTAGAGGTTGTGTGGGCTGTACACACGTGAACAGGCCACATATAGTTACCCATGGGAAAAATATGGTTTTTCCAAATGTACGCCTGCCACTTTCAGTGTCTGGCCCTGAGCCTCGCAAATGATATTTTTTAAGGGATTTGTTACCTTTTGAACTGAGATGATAAATCCTTCGGTATTATCGGAAGGCGTGGAATTAAAACGCTCTCTCTTCTCCCTATATTAGTCATAACAGTAGCTTTCACGACGTTTGTACCTAGGTGTGTAATTTGTAACTGTGTGACATTGCGCAGTCTCGGTATATCGAGGTTACGTATTAATAGTACTGGCACACCGACTTTCAATCTCGGCTTGTCGGAGGGTGCCCCTGACAATTCTAAGATATTGAAGAGCTCTACAGAATATGATGTTCCTTGTTAATACCCATTACCGTATATACAGAAGAATATTCTTTAATATCTCACTGTGAAAATTGAATAAAACATCAAGAGAATAATTCACTAACGTCATTGGATCACTGTGTAACCGTATTAAAAGCTTTAAATGCTACCACAACAGGAAACTGGAAGTGTAAAGTCTCCTTTGTTGTTTATGGTCAAAGAAAGCAATATTTTCTTATATTAACTTTAACACTGGCAAAAGCCCGCGCTCGAAACAGTAATTTGGCTTGAATTTATTTCTATAAGAATAAAAAGTATTGTTAGAAATTACGTTAAAAAATATTTTTAAACCTTTATAGCAATTAGAGAAAACATTTCATCGCAATGGAATTAATAGCATTAAAAAGATAATTTTCTGGTCTTTAAAATGGCATAAAAAGAATTGTTGTCTAATAAAGATTTCAGAAGTTATTGGCAAAAAACGTCTAAGCAATAGGTTTAAAAGCGGCTAATGTTCCTTATTTAATTAAATATCTTAAGAACTAATTAATTCTGAAAGTTGAAAATAGCACCTTGTGTGTAAATTTCATGTCGCTACCGTTCACCGTTTAGGAGGAGTTCTTGTGACCGACCGATCGACCGACAGACAGACAGATACATATAAGTTCTGCCTTGTTTTATAGATATTTATAAACATAAGCAAAATTTTCAGAAATAAAGATAAATCAGTTCAAAGTCTAACCGTTTCCTAGCAGCGAAGTAGGTATAAATTTGCGTTATTTCAAAATCGTCTGCAAGTAAAACTTTAAAAAATGAATAAAAGTTGAAGGGAAAATGTCACAGAAATAAAATTGGTATCATTGAAAAGGCAAAATTTTATCTTTAAGATGGTATAAA
Source organism: Araneus ventricosus (assembly GCA_013235015.1). Taxonomy (NCBI): domain Eukaryota; kingdom Metazoa; phylum Arthropoda; class Arachnida; order Araneae; family Araneidae; genus Araneus; species Araneus ventricosus. The sequence continues at coordinate 2,526 of BGPR01022203.1, read as the reverse complement.
AATCATTTTTATCGAACAATTTGTTCCGAAGTTACAGCGGAAAAAAGGATCACGTGATAGTTGAATTTAAATATAATTTATTCCACATGTTTTCGCATTCCTGAAGGATCACGTGACAGTTTATTGAAAAATAAAATAATCTTCATCGAGAATCGCTGAGTCAATGGGCTTTGTTAATTATTTAATTTTTGCCTGTAGTCAAAAATAATTAATTTAATGTGATTTCACCTAGCCTATGTCCGTTCTTGGGTTTCAAGCTACAACTCTGCCAATTTTCATCCAAATCGGATTGGTAGTTTTGCCGTGAAAGCTTAACAAACAAACAGACACACTTTCGCATTTATTATATTACTAGCTGTTACCCGCGACTTCGTACGCGAAGAATTTGAATTATTCTTTTTTTTTAATTCAGGAATGTAAATGTTTTGTTGCATTTTGAAAGGAGAAAGTAAAGGTTCTGATGGAGATAATACTTAATTGGACGGCTCACAGGAGTAAAACTGTACATGTATGCTGATATAGTTATGTAAATTGTTTATCTATTCTAATATACTTTTGTATACCACATTATTTGCACGGATGTAGAGGTTGTGTGGGCTGGACACACGTGAACACGCCACATATAGTTGCCCATGGGAAAAATATGGTTTTTCCAAATGTACATCTGCCACTTTCAGTGTCTGGCCCTGAGCCTCGCAAATGATATTTTTTAAGGGATTTGTTACCTTTTGAACTGAGATGATAAATCCTTCGGCATTATCCGAAGGCGTGGAATTAAAATACTCTCTCCTCTCCCTATATCAGTCATAACAGTAGCTTTCATGACGTTTGGACCTTGGTGTGTAATTTGCGACCGTGTGCCATTGTGTAGTCTCGGTATACCGAGGTTGCGTTTTAGTAGTATTGGCACACCGGCATTAAATCTCGGCTTGTCGGAAGGTGCCCTGACAATTCTAAGATGTTGAAGAGCTCTACAGTATATGATGTTCCTTGTTAATGCCCATTACCATATCTACAGATGGATATTCTGTAATACCTCACTGTGAAAGTTACACAAAACATCGAGAGAATAATTCACTAACGTCATTGGATCACTGTGTAACCGCATTAAAAGCTGCAAATGCTACGGCAACAGGAAACCGGAAGTGTAAAGTCTCCTTTGTGGTTAATGGTCAAAGAAAGCAATATTTTCTTATATTAACTTTAACACTGGCAAAAGCCCGCGCGCGAAACAGTAATTTGGCTTGAATTTATTTCTATAAGAATAAAAAATCCCTTTTCGGCAAGCTTGAAGGCAAAGGTAGATTCCTTTACGTTAATGTTACAAAAGTCATGAAATATTACATATTGATCCATACAGACATAGCCAATGACTTTATTGTTTCTACACATTGCAATATTTACGCTGTGATTCTGTTTTTATGTCATTTAATTTTTTGCTATATCAAGGTTTTATCATTCCATTTTTCATTCCAAAAAGTTTTGATAGATTTATCGGTCAGTACATTGGTCAATTTTTTTATATTTCAACACATAATCATTCAACAGGTAGGAATCATAAAGAAATAAACATCTCAGCAGTGCAAATATCTCCTAGATAACATTAAGCCAACCTATCTGAAACAGTAACAAGAAATTGACTCTTGGCACGAATGAAGAAGGACTCTAGATTTAAAAATTAATTTATTTAATCTAGGTTATAATATAATTGTGCGAACATTACTTTGTCATATGGTAAAACCACATGACATGATACACTTAAACACTACTAAAATGGGCTCATTTAGAGAGTTAAAAGATAATAGTGGTTACTATTATATCTTATCCCTGGTTACAGAGATAATAGTCACTAAATTCTTAACATATAAGAGAATAAAAATTATTAAACATTGTGAGTGGCAAATTGAATACGTGTTTTTAAAGCATAGGATATAAATGCAGCCAATTTGAACAGCGAATTTAAATCTCCATGGACGGTTAAAACCAAATACTCAGGCAGAAAATCCCAAACAATTTTAAAGTTAAGCAGATATTTTTCAATAGCAAAAAGGATAAAGGGAACTCTTATTTAATTACTATTATTTTTGGCTACTTTATATTGATTTTATTAAACAAATCATGGTCCCGCCATGTTTAGTTAAATATCAAATTAAAGTATTCTGTCGAAAAAACCTATTATCAAATTAACTATTAAAATTATTTGATTAATTAAAATTAACTATCTACTTAATTAAAGTTAAAAAATTAATTGTTACAAAACTCCACTAAAACCTTTATTATGGCTTATACTATATGCCAGCAATATTTATCTTATAATTATCTAATAATTATATTAATTTAAATAAAAGTCATTGTGGCTATGTATGTATGTTCCACATCTCCTCCTAAACCACTGGACTGATTTCAATCAAACTTTTCAAACTTTTTATTTAAGAAAAGAGAAAGGTCACCTTCAACTTTTCAAAGCCTAAAAGATGCTTAAAATTTCACTTAATTAAAAATTAAGCAAGGCGTTTTTCCGCAATG
>BGPR01022202.1:244-25630 GCA_013235015.1 Araneus ventricosus | reverse complement strand
TCATGAAAGTCAAAAAATGTTAAAATAAAATGGAGAGACTGTAGTAAATCGGCAAAAGCGTATAGATGCTCATCAGGGTAAGTAAAATCTATACGAACCGCTAAAAAATTAGTGAAATCGTAATGTTTTCTGCGAACAGTGTTGGCATATAGCTAAAAAACACTGTCCTTTACCCCGAACATTATGATAAACCAAGAATTTGAATGAAATACTAGCTAAAAAACACTGTCCTTTACCCCGAACATTATGATAAACCAAGATTCGTATAGATTTTACTTACCCTGATGAGCATCTACACGCTTTTACCGTTTACTATAATCTCAAATTTTTATTACTAACTGACCCTGACTTTATGATATCTCTCTCCACTATAATAATAACTTTCTATATATATATATATATATATACTTCTCTGCTCATATATATAAACGGTCCCTTACGGCGTTGCCCGTAGTATCATGAATGTGAGTGAAATGAAAAAGAAAAAGCTCACAACGACATAAAATAAAGTTTTCGATACCTCTTTAAAACATTGCGATCTTGGTCTTGTCCTTACCCTGGAAAATATGACAGATATTTCCATTTAATAAAAGTAATAAGGCAGTGTCAGGTGGTGGCATGAAGAGGCAAAAAGCATTAAGGTTGCACACATTTAAATGTATTTTATGCTTTGATACTGAAAACTCATAATATTTTCTATATTATTTATCATTATCATGATTTTACTTTGACATTACCTAATTCTAGTATAGTGAAATGAACTTAAATTTTTTTAAAAAATCATACTTTCACATCTTCATTATACTCATGCTTTGAGGTACAATACGCATAATGCTCATGTTGGATCAAAAATAAAATAATATTTGTAAAATATGCTTTGTTTCAGTATTGGCATTTCATTATTTCGCGATTTCAATGCCCAGATAAAACAATTACACATTTTAAATATCAAAAACTATATTATTGTGAAGTTATCCCTAACTATATCCCCATTCCCCAACAATATCACACAGGTCAGAACGTTCCGGCACTGCTTAATTTACGACTAAACCAATGCATAAAATTATTCCTAGCGAAACACACTAAAAAGTAAGCAGGGAATAAATCACGGCTGACGACATTAATCATTTCCTAGCTCTCATTATAATTTTTCCCCATAAGATGGCGCAGACGTCGCCAGGGAGAAACTGGCCATTTTCGAATAGCTCTTCATTTGAGAAAAAAAAAAACCTCTCAACCTCATCATGACAAAAATTATTACAAATGAACCAATACAGGTATTTTAACCGTTCTTGTTTTAAATCAGGGAAAAATGTTCCATTTATTACCTTAAAAAAACTTCAAAAAGATAACGAAATTAGAACGTCAGATGGAGAAATTTGAGTTTCAATTCTTAAAATTTTACGCGAAAACTGATTATTTTAAAAAAGATTTCTCAATAAGAGCAATAGGATTTCACATCATAACTGTGATTACAGAATGCTACTAAAGAATGATTTAATATGCATTCGTTCAAAATCACGATTTAAAAAAAAAAAAATACTTATTTATCTATTTACAACCCAAGTCGACCCACTTACCCATTGGGTATGGAGCGATAAAATGGCCGCCGGGGAAAGTTTACGGATATAAACAAGCAAAGTAATCCAAAGCAGCGCACCCACAGACAGTACCAAATCGCAAATCACAAATAAGTACAAAAATAGTCAAAGTATTCATTAAAAAAACAAAGAAAATTCAGTCAGTAACAAAAACCCGGTAAACAAATTACATCTGTAACCATTTGGGCGCCATAATTTAATTCCTGCTAGGGATAACAGTAGACGTTCAAATTCATTTAAACACTTTTAATCAAACACCAAAGGACACAACAAACAATTAAGGACAAAACACTTCAGGACATATACAATCATCGGGGGCAGAACACCATGTTTAATCGTCGACTCCAGAACATGGACTGGTCGTTTCCTCCAACGGCCGCTACGTGGCGAGCTCGGAAAATAGTGCGGTTACACATAAAAAAAGGAAAAAAACACTCCATCATTTACAAACAATACATAATACGGTACATGTACACTACAATGGAATACCAAACCAGCATAACCACAAATGAAAAGCATCAGAGCTGCATTGGACCATCACAGATCACCTCTATACACACACATATATATATGAAATAAATATACAGTCGAACCGCGATATAGCGAACCCGGGATATAACGAACCCTCGGTTACAGCGAACTTTTTACATGGTCCCAACTGAAGCCCTATGTTAATAATGTGTTTTCATACGTTTACAACGAACAGCAAACGCTAGAGACTCGGTTACAGCGAACTGAAAATTTCTAAAACTTCAAACTTTTACTTGCCCGAAGGGACATTCTTTACTAATTGTGCTCAAGTCAACCCAATTTCTACAAGAGTTACCCCTTTTGCACGAAATACTCTGGTCCAGAGACCACATTCCTAGCCTATTGTATCTTTGTTAGAGTAGCTGCTAACCCCATAAATGGGACAAAGGAACAGTAGGCAAGGCTCTTTACAGTTTCTATCTCCCCTCCTCCCCCGGTGGACACCTGGCCTGGTGTCAACCAGGGAAGGGGAAGACTTTCTGGTCAGCTGGGGAAGTGAGTGAGGAAGATATCGTGGCATTAGTAAATGAAAAAAAAAAAAAAACACAAATCTTTTGTAGATTCGTCTTCAGATATGGAGGAAGAACAAGACGAACCAGGGCTTTCAGTTGCAGATGCAAAAGCAGCTATAAACGTTTTGAACAATTTTTTTGCCACAAAAAACATCTATGAACATGTTGTGGACCTGTTTAAAATAGTGGATAAACAAACTGACGAGTTCTATATAAAATCGAAAACTTTTCAACCAAAAATTACATCTTTTTTCAATGCAGTGGGTTAGCAAATAAGTAAAAAAATATAAATGTTTAGTTTGTTTATTATTGAGTAATGAAATATTAAAAATATTATGTTATTAAAAAGTTTATTATAGAAGTAGTATCTTAGCATGTTGGGACATTTTTTTTTTCAAATACGGATACAGCGAACCTCGGTTAAAACGAACTCCTGAGTCGGTCCGTTGAAGGTTCGTTATAACGGGGTTTGACTGTATATATAAGCATCAGTTAAAAAAACCAAAAACAAGAGTGTCCCCAGGAGAGGAAAAATAAAAAGCAATCAGTATACCCTAGTCTTCAAATTTCAAACTATTGCAAATTCGAAAACAAATTTCCATGATTTTAAACAATTTCCCTAATAGAAAGGTATTTTTGCTGACAGTTTTTAACCAAACAGACTTGAGGGCAGCTGCTGGCGGAGAGATATGAAACTCCCTCGTAAGATTGCATTGAAAAACAAAATGGTGCGAATTCCCCACAATGGCAATTCGGTTTATTCAATAACTTATATCTGAAAAGATAAGAACGTTAGAAGCAAAGAAAATTAGTGATTAGCGTTTCAGTATCAACCATGGGCAGAAACTCCCTCACATGCACCACTCTCTCAAGAGTTATTCTACACTGTAAAAAAATCCCGTAAAATTTACGGTTTTAAACTGGCACCTGGGTTGGTTGTGCAAAACCGTAAAAGTTACGAAGTAAATCCGTAGACACAACGGTTTTTTACCGTATGAAATCAAGTTTTCTCCGTAAAAATTAAGTCATCGAAGTAAGTGACGTCATCGACTCAGTTGAGTTGTTTTTCTCCTTCTGTTCGAGTTGAGTTGAAATGTGTTGATGTGTATTATCAATTAGGAATATTAATTAATCAAGGCTTAATTATTAATTTCAATTAGTTTAATTAATATAATTTTTAATTGAACTTACTTGGACGATTTCGATGCAAGATGGTGACAAAACTTCTAACTCCTCCGAGCCGGGGATAGAAACCGCGTTCATAGAAGTATAAGGCAGTCGCTCTAACCACTAGACCACCGGAGACTTCATAAAAAGAAGTAAAAATAATCTATTTGAGTTTTAAAGTCAGTATAGCTCTAGTGGCGCCACCTAGTGGTGTAAAAATCAACTACTGCCAGAACACGTGTTTTAAGGTTAGCTTTCATGAGTGACAACAGGTTACTGCAACATGTATAAACAACAGCGGAGATGGAACCCTATTAAAAACATGAAATGAATGCAATAAAATTACATTTAAGAAAAGGGAAAGATATCGTACGGAAAGCAATACCGTATGACGAAAAATAGAATTTGAACTGACGGTTTTAAACCGTTTATGGCTGGAGCGGAAAACGGTGAAAAACCGTTTTGTTAACAAAACAGCTTTAAACCATCAAATATACGGAAAAAGACCGGGAAAAAAAACGGATATTTTTTACAGTGTAGCATACATTCCAGTTAGCTATACTTATTGCGTGCCTGCGCGGGATGTCCAGACGAATCTATCGCACTCACAGCCATGAAATTTGACACACAGGTAGTCGTAAAGGTGACTCAATGCACCTCGAAGCCAGAATTTTAAAATTCTGTCTAGAAATTTTTTTTATTTAATATTTTGGGTCATTTTTGGCACGTTTACGGCTGTAGTATCTTTTCTAATGATCGTTGAAAAACAATCAATGCACCATCGGATAGAACGAACAATTTTCGTTCTAATGAAGTTTGTTTTGAGCTTTAAACATAATTTACTTAATTGTGGAAATTTAAAAAAAAAAAAAATGTCAGTTTTACAATCGAAATTTAATTTTTGTTTTTAAATTTGCTGCATCCAACGTTCTAATAACACTATCATTTTCAATTTTTTCCAGCTTATAACTGGAACGGTTCTGTCGTATTTAAAACAAGAACAGTTAAAATATCTTTTCCCGTTTTTTTTAAAATTAATTTTCTCCTAGTCAGTTGAAAGATATTTTTATCTACCGAGCTCCCTCCCGCGACACTTTTCCGGTACGTTGCTGGCAATTTGATTGGGTGATGGTGCAGAGCGCAGGTGACGTCATAACCTTCAACTGAATGACTTCGATTATTATTTTCGGCAGTGTTTTAACGTGTTTATGTGTCGCATATTTTATATGCTTTATAATAATCATTTTCACGTTGCAATTTTTTAATATAGTTTCGGATTAACGTACTCTGTATTGTTCCTCTACAGTTGAAATGTCATTATCGCTAAGAAAAATAAGCGGGAAAATCAATAATGTGTATCTTTTGTTTTGTTTTTTCAGAACTTTTTCATGTCATTGTGGGCGTTTCTTTTTCCTTCTTCATTTTGTTGAAGTCCCGATTCCACGGGCAACGCCGTGCGCGTACTGCTAGTATATAATATTGCGCTTTTTAAGGAAGGAATATGATGCCGGAACTTTCAAAATTTCTCCACAATCGGTAACAATTTTTGCAAAATGGTCGGCCAGCTCATTCCCTGGATTACCAGCATGTGCTCGCACCCACGTGAGATTGACCAGAACATTTGCTCTGAGTATATTTTCCTTTATATTTAAAACGAAGCTGATTTAATAGAAGATGAAGCCAAAACATCGATCAATGACAAACTATCAAAAAAAAAAAAATCCAAACCCCCATTCTACAGAGCCCAGCATACGCCAAAATTAATCGCCAACTAGATTTAATAGCAGTTGAAGCCAAAACATCGATCGATTACAAAAAAACTATCAGAAAAAATTTTAATCCTAACCCCATTCTCCAGAGCCCAGCACACGGCAAAATTAATCGCCAACTAGATTTAATAGAAGTTGAAGCCCAAACATCGATCGATGACACACACACACACAAACTACAGAAAAAATTTTAATTCTAACCCCATTCTCCAGAGCCAGCACACGACAAAATTAATCGCCAACTAGATTTAATAGAAGTTGAAGCCAAAACATCGATCGATAACAAAATATCAGAAAAAATCTTAACCCTAACTCCATTCTCCAGAGTCCAGCACACGGCAAAATTAATCGCCGAGAGCTCGGCCTGGAAAACGGAGTTATAGTAGTTTAATTTGAAACAAAAAACAAGCCGGAGAAAACCATTATCGAAGATGCAAAACGAGAATCCAAGATCGTCGCCAACCCTGAACCCATCGGTGTACACCACCTTCTCAACCGGGGAACTCAAATCTAAAATTTTTCAGGAGTCAATAAACTTGATATCTCTATATTCGTCTAGAAGATCTGGGTAGCAAATATCTAAATAAATTTTATATCTTAGGTTCCAAATTTGGAACTTCAAAAACTGGGATCTGGGTACAATATGCAAACGAGGAATGCCCAAGATAACATTAAGAGCAATTGTTGGAGTTGCTCTAGAGGATCTGGAAAAAAAATTTCAAAAGAAAAATCCTTTGAATAGGGTGCAATCTAGCCATTTGTGTTTTAGATAGAGTCCCACCCCAGACACTAGCGCCATAGAGTAGGGGCCTTCTCTAAGACTGTGAAATACCAAAGTTTGATGGTAGCACGAGGAGAAACTCCCCAACCAGTACCAAAAATTTTACCAAATCTTGAACAAAGATTATATGATTTCTTGTGAAGATTAAGAATATGTGACGACCAAGCCAAAAGACTGTCTATTGTTAATCCGAGATATTTTTAGTGTATTAGTAATTTTAATGGTGGTGTTATTAAACCGGAAGATAGGATCCCTTAGAAAAGTTGTGGAATAATGCTTCGAAATATTTCTAGATGATTTAGAGCGGAACACCAACGCCTGGCACTTGTCCGGTGCAACTTTTAACTTTAAATATTTGATCTGAAATAATAAACAGTACTAAATTTGTATTCTCCTCAATAAGCTTCCTAGATTTACTGAAACAAGACAAGAGCCAGGTCGTCGGCAAAATCTTGGAAATAAAATAAATCGTTATTAATTTCTAAAACTAAATTGAAGTAAAAATTCCACAGTGAAGGGGCTATCAAAAAATATGATAAATGATACGAAATAAGCTAATAAATAAAGTTTGAAAATAATACGGGGAGTGCTGCAGCCCCAAATGGACAAGCTGCCACCGATATTTTATTTTTATTCCAACTTACTAACAAAAATACGCTCACGCTTTTTGCATTACCATCTTCCATTACCACATCGAAAGCTGCTCATAGAAATTTTAAATATTTGATGATGTCGTTGGTATCGTAAGAGGTTTTAAAATAAAATGGAAGTTTTAGCATGAAATTTGAATACATTCTACAGCGCATGCACTGATAATGCCTTTCCATTCTGGTTGGTTGGTTGGGGTTTAATGGCGCAAGAGCCATTTTTGGCTAAACTGCGCCAATCGAATGTTAAAAATCAAAACAGTTTTCCATTCTGAAACACAAACGGCAGAAAAGTTTATTCTACGAACGCAAGTAGGTAGAGCAGTTCTATGCGTATAAAGTTTGATTAGTTACCGATAGAAGTACACTAAAATTAAAGATTTATGTTTTTTTCACTTTAAAGACAATTTGATCGATCAATAAATAAAACAGGTCTACTGAGTTAATATTTTTTACAAAAGAAAAATTACATTCTTTTTATCGTCAACTACTTTTGAAAGAGTTGTCACTAAGTTAATCTTTTCGTTCACAGGTGTGCATGCACCAATCCGCGATCACAAACAGCGGTTACAGCCAGTATCCCTAATGCAATCTGTAGAGACTTACCCGAGAATAATACCCGGCTATCCAAAAGTATGTGACGGGGGCACATTACCTTCTGATTTTTTTTATTTGAAGAATTATTGAAAAGGTTTTCATACTATTAAAACTGCACAATCATACAAAGTTATCTTTAAGAGAAACTGCTTGTTAAGATGAAATTTAAATTTTTTTAACCTTCCAGCGGGCGCGCTTACGCAAATAATTTTACGACGTACTGTGCATCGCATTATATATGTATATATGATCAGACAGAAACAAAGTAAACAAGACATATCAAGAAGCAAATCCTAAACTAAAAAGTCATTATTTGAACAATACAAGCAAATTTAAAACAAAATCTAAAGAATTGAAAATACTATAATCAACCCTTTGACGGATTTGGCCCAAAATTTTATACAGACCTACATTCATGATGATAAAACTGTGTACAAAATTTTATCCATCTAGCTATTCAAGTTTTTGAGTTATAGGGTAACCAACATGCCGCGGACAGACAGACAGGCAGACTTCCCGTAGACGGATTTTATCCAAAATTTGATAGAAACCTACAAATTATGTGTAAAGATCACATACCAAATTTCATCCCCGTAGCTCTAATAGTTTTCGAGTTATCATGTTCACAGACAGACATAATTCCCAAATTGTGTTTTTCGGACTCGGGGAGGTCTAAAACGTGGAGATTCGTCAAAATCTCGAGTTCGAATTTTTTGACGATTACAATACTTTCTCTTTGTATACTTCGTATACGAGAAAGTAAAAAGAGAGATTCGTCAAAATCTCGAGTTCGAATTTTTTGACGATTACAATACTTTGTCTTTGTATACTTCGTATACGAGAAAGTAAAAAGAGAGATTCGTCAAAATCTCGAGTTCGAATTTTTTGACGATTACAATACTTTCTCTTTGTATACTTCGTATACGAGAAAGTAAAAATGAGGAAATTTAGCACTACCTCAATTTATGTCTTGTGTATAAAAAAATTAAACAACTGAATGCATTTGCATGCGTAGTTTTATCACATGCTTAACGATAAAAAATTTAAAAGCTCTATCTAAAACAGGAAATAAGGCCATAGCATTTTTAAAACATGAAAGTGAAGAAAAATCCGACATGGGAAAAAAAGCCAATTAAAGTTGTCATTTGCGCATGTTTATCATTGGTCGTCGTAAATAAAAAAACTATATAACTTCTACAATATTAAAGGTAGAAATTTGAAATTTTGATACATTAAGTAGAAAGATAAGATCAACAAAATAAACCAATAAAATAAAAATTGATACTTTGGCCATATTTTGGGTAATGTGTCCCATTAAGGTTTTTCCAAGGTTTCCTAGCTATTAGGTAATAATTATGAAATGAAGCGAACAGCATCATAAGACCAGACACTATCCTCCCTTGTAAAACAGGAGAAACCAATGGAACAAATTGGTGTTACAATCCGTCTGTGAGGGTACCTGTTAACATGGCCCATCTTTAAATACCACAAAATTAGTAAATCAAGCATGGAAATACCGATTCCCGTTATAATTTTTTGTGCCCTCTTTTTGGGGGATAAAATGGAATATAAGGCTGCGTTGTCCCAACATAAACCGCAAACACAAAAGTAAAATACTGATCGTGTGATTGTAGACACTGTTGGTTCAGAGCTCTATTCAATAACAGCACTCGGGGGACATATTACCTTCTCAAATTTTTTTAAATTTTATTTAATATACTATTGAAAAAGTTTTTATAGTATTCAGACTCAACAATCATATAAAGTCAACTTGAGGAGAAAAAATCCATTTTGATCCGCTTGTTTAGTTAAAAACTAATTTTTTTTTAAGAAAAATTCAATTTTTAAAAATCCCTACTACTTTTTCAAATATGAATATTTTTGCTTCAAATTTTCTTTGCAGACTCACTGAAATATATTGCACAAAACTGCTCATCGATTTTAAAGTGTAACGAATATTCGCGCATATATAGATATTTTACTGAATCATATGATGAAAATTGAGGAGTTTTAGCAGTACCTCATTTTATATCTTGCATATAAAAAAAACTAAGCAACTGAATGCTTACTGCATGCACAGTTTTATCATATACTTAACGATAAACGTTTACAAAAAAATTGAAATCTCTATCTTAAAAAGGAAAAAAGCCTTAGCATTTTGAAAACATGAAAGTGCAGAAAAGTTCGACATGGAGAAAAAATCATTTAAAGTTGTGATTTGCGAATGTTTTTCAACAGTAATCGTAAATAAAAGTCTAAATATCTTCTGAAACATTAAAGGCACAGATTTGAAATTTTGATACAGTAAGTAGAACTATAAGAGCAACGAAATAATCCAATAAAATTAAAATTGTTATTTTGACAATTTCTTGGGTAATGTGTCTCCTTAGAGCCGTAGCAAATGGGTCACTTAAGTGATACTTTTGACGAGAGATAATACGAAGACTGATGGTTGAAAAGCCTTTATGCCTCTTTATTCTCCATCTTTTTAAGTTCGTGGATTTTCTTTATACAGTGTTCCCACTCTTATTGAGGAAAAATATTCAAGGACTTTTCCACGACTTTCAAGGAGCTTTTTAAGAAAATTCAAGGACTTTTCCAGGACTTTCAAGGAGCTTTTTAAGAAAATTCAAGGACTTTTCAAGGATAATTTTTAAGAAAATTCAAGGACCTTTCCAGAACTTTCAAGGAGATTTTTAAGAAAATTCAAGGACTTTTCCAGGACTTTCAAGGCGTTTTTTAAGAAAATTCAAGGACTTTTCCAGGACTTTCAAGGAGCTTTTTAAGAAAATTCAAGGAGCATAAAATTACATATTTCAGACATAAAAATACAAATGATAAATTTAAACCAAATTAATCCCTTGCATTTTTATTTTTGAAATAAAAAATGAAATGAATCAACCATTCTAATGATAAAACCGTGTACCAAATTTTATTCATCTAGTTATTTAAGTTACTTCCCTGGCTCTACGAAATTATATAACATACGTTTTGAAAACAGATTTCATTGCAGAGAAAACTGGCTATTGGTATTTAAAACAAAATTCTGTTCAAATATACCAGTTACTTTCTAAATACATTAGAATAATTGCAGGACTATTTTACTCGATGGAGATATACCCTCTGTAGCTTTCTTTTACTGTATTGTCAAATCAAGCTGTTTTTGAATATGCAAAGAGAGACAAGATTGATGATTGACAACATTCCCAAACAAACACCCTTTTCCTGGAGGTGAAATTCTCCAGACAAAACCAAGTCACAAACTGGTTTTCTCTTCTGTTCCAAAAAATATTGGATGAACATTTTGCTTATTTTTCAAAGACTTTTCAAGGACCCAACGAAAAATCGATCACTTTTCCAGGGCCCTGAGTATAAGGCAAATAAAATTCAAGGAGTTTTCAAGGACCGTGGGAACCCTGTTATAGTATTACTCATGATCCAAAGAGAAGTTGGTAGAATTGATGACAGTTCCAACTTACCGGCGCTTTTTAAACTACTTTTAACAAGACAAAAATCGCACAGGCAAAGAAAATTTTATTCTCAACCCTTTTATTTTTTTACAGTTCTTTTGTGGTCATTTTACATGAAACTGCCATCTCACGACTACAGTAGCCTGTAATGGGGACTAAATGAATTTATAGTTAACTAAAACTTGAAATACGATTAAGGCTTTAAATTGCATTAACAAGCATCTTAAATGATGGCAGAAAGCGAAATCAGATGATCCTGTAGAACAAGCATACGATGGATCGATGCAGGCGAAGATTGGGGCCGTTTTGCTGCCCCTTCACAAAATCCCACTTCATGAAAACGGCTCCTTCACAAAATTTCGCTTCATAAAAACGGCCCTTCACAAAATTCAAATTCATAAAAACGGCCCTTCACAAAACTCAAATTCACAAAAACGGCCCTTTTTTTAAAAATCTGACTTCTTTTTTAAAAGTTTTTGAATGAGGCATTGCACAAAATATATATACCGAGTATTTTGTTTTTCAATATTATATCAAATTACTGCATATACTTGATTCAATGAAATACTTTTGATATTAAACGTAAAATATAGAAATATGACTGCTAAAATTGAAGGTTTTACATGATAAAAAGATTTTTCCACACAAATATTTTTTTTCACAAAAATATTTTTTTATTTTTCACAAAAATATTTTTTTCTCACAAAAATATTTCTTTTACAAAAATATTTTTTCCACAAAAATATTTTTTTCGCAAAAATATTTTTTCCCACAAAAAATATTTTTTCCACAAAAACATTTTTTTCTCACAAAAATATTTTTATTTTTCACACAAATATTTTTTTCCACAAAAATGGGCCCCTAAAAAAACCTGGATCGACCCCTGCATACACTTTAATTGAAATCTCCCAAAAATACAGAATACGAAGCGATTTTTGTTATGTAAAGAAAGATGAATTCCACTGGATATCCAAGCAATCAGACATTCGTTTTCAACCTTTCTTGGAAGATCGGCGGACAAAACCATCCCCACAAGGTGGCTGAAAAAGAAACTGTCCCGCCCACATTCCGAAATCCCTTCTCAGAATTCCAAAATCTTCATTTTCAAACCCATGCATTACTCACAGAGAATAGCCTGCAATCAGAGCAAATACTGCATGGTTAGTGGAAAATGCGCAGCGTGTAATCAAGGGCGCAGATCCGGCATCTGCCAGGAGGGAAGGCGGAAAGATCCAGTGAAAGGGGTGGGGGAATTATTGCAGGTGTTTTTTTCTCTCTCTTTTGCGATAAAATTTTCGTTTCGCAGAGTTTACACGACGAGAAGTCAGGACTGAGGAAGTAACCCGACAAAGAAATTTTCTCCGAAAAGTGTAAAACATGAACTTATCCAGCAGCAACGGGAAAATGAGTTTTTTAAAAAAAAATTTCGTCTTTTATATAATTATTACGTTTAATTTCAGACTTAATTTCAAGCAATGCAGAGGACGGCGTTTCTCATAATCTTTATTAATTTGTTATAAACAAAACCACTAAGACAAATCACAGTCCTGCAAAGACCAGATCTTTAAAAACATTAGACTCATCCGTTTTGGTAAGAAAATTCCTATTTTTTTCATTCCTTTGCGAAAATGCTAAGAAATATGAGAACAAAAAGTGAGAAAATTGTTATTAGCTTCTAATTCTATATTAAAAATAATTGCAACGTTCTTCTTAGGGCTGAAAGTAATTTCTAATAATGTCTGCTGATGTTTCTTATCTAAGGGGAATAGCAAAATTCATCTCCAAAATGTCAAGAAACATCAGAGAGTTTGCGTTAAAATCTCGTAAGATGAAATCATGCGACTTGGAAGACGGTCAGTAAATGTTTGACAGACTTGTGCATATTACATATCTGGAAAACTTGATGCTAACTGCTGCAGAAAAGCTATGAATATGTAGCACATTATAGTGCCGCTTTTGCAGTTTAAAATAACCTGAATGAAAGTCAGTCCATGCATGAGGATTGGAAGTCACCAGTGTTGTGCTGGGTTCCCGATTCTCAGGCGATATAAGAAAGAAATAGAGGAGGCTGTTTTAAGAAAGCTGGGTGTTATTACTGAAAAGTGGTTCACCTGCATGTAATGAGACCTACTTTGTACGAAGAGTGTTACAGCCAGTCATTTTTACTTTCTCGTATACAAAGAGAAAGTATTGTAATCGTCAAAGAATTCGAACAAGAGATTTTTACGAATCTACACGTTTTAGACCTCCCTGAGTCCGAAAAACACAATTTTGGAATTATGTCTGTCTGTGTGTCTGTGAATACGATTACACGAAAACTATTAGAGTTACGGGGATGAAATTTGGTATGTGATCTTGACACATAATTTGTAGGTGTCTATCACATTTTGTACAAAATCCGTCTGTCTGTCCGCGTTCATGTGAGCACTATAACTCAAAAATTTGAATAGCTACATACAAAACATAGAAAAAATTTGGTACACAGTTTTATCATCAGGAATGTAGGTCCGTATAAACTTTTGGGCCAAATCCGTCAAAGGGTTGACTGTCTGTCGGTTTGCATAATCGCATACTTTTGATCGCAATAACTTCTTAACAAAATTACTTACATAAATAAAATTTTATATGTGGCCTTCTAACCTTCTAGATTTGTGTCCAATTTTTGAGTCAATCTGTTTAAAAAACGTTCAATTTGCATTTTCGCTGTCTCCAATATTCTAAGACGCAAAAAAAGGCCCGATTGATCTTGGCTCACTGACAAATTGTACCCATGCTCTTTCGTTGAATACCTTGACGTTTCGCTTATTTTTCTTTCTATTGCGTTAGGGACCTTTGTTCGTTTTAGTGCCTTTTTGCTTGTTTTTTTCTCTACATATGTTAAGGAGTATACGAGAAAGTTTAGGGGAGACCACTCCCGCTGATTTTTTTAGTGCTTTCGCCAACCGACCTACACCAAAGAATGTAAGGTCTTAGAATGGCCGGTAGTGAGAGAACACGTTTATTTAAATATCAAAATATATACCACTCATAGAATAAAAATAAAATCGGCTTATTTATGATTTACAACACAACTCAATCAAACCATAGCCACAAAATGAACACACACACGAACAAAGCAAAATCGAAATAAGTTAAAAATAAATAAAAAATACAATTACCTCAAAACCAAAAACAAACAATATAACCATGAGTATTCAGTAATAAAGAGGATTAATGTTTTTTAAAGCACAAAAATTGCACGCGCTTGACCATAGTACAGGGTTCCAAAGCCTGCCATTCACTTGAAGTGTAGCCAAGCCATTTGTCCTAAGCCCGTTCTTTTTTCATCCATTTTAATCGAGCCATTCACTTGTATTTAAAAGGACGCTAACTCTGAACGAAGGTAGGGGGGAGCGATCTTCTTTCCCTCTCTACAGCTGCTAGTCAATCGCTCTTCGATTTTCCCCAGTCAGCAGATTTTAATTTATGCTACCCTCAAACCGAGGCTTCAATCTACGCAAGGCATTGTTCAATTCGCTAGCCTCTTTCAGGGTCCCTCTGATATTTCGTTTCGATTTCAGTCCAGACAGAATTGCAACAATGGCAAGCCGTTTGGCACATTTCTACCGATTTTGATCGCTTTTCCCTTCTCGCGTTCCAAAATATACAGTTTATCTGTGAAGTGAATGGCCTGTTTAAAATAGCCAAACTCAGAGATAAAAAAAATTATCATCAATTTAAAAGAATCTTATACATGCATGCTTCCTACCCCGGGACAGTTTCCAGCAAATCCTGTCATTGGTTTTAATTGCCTGTTGCAATTAAAAAACGGCCGGTCATTGAAGTTTTCAAAATGGCTTAGCTGGGCGGGAGGGAAGGATGGAGTATCCTTATGAATATAGACCAAATTTTCACGTGTATAAAACCAATACCACAAGATAGTGTATAACGCCACCTATTATAGAACAAATTTTTTGAGCAAATCTACAAATTTAGGATTCTGGTGGCACAGACAGGGCCTCATTAAAATTTTCGCAGCCCTATTTATTTGAACCACTTGCAACTGCGAATAAATTCTTCTCGAAAATCCAGTCGTAATCTGGAAGTAATTATCAATGTTTTAAATATAATTAAAATGCTATTCAAAGAAATTAAAACTCTTCTATATCGCAATCAAGTGACAAAAATATACAACTCGCAAATTCCTAGACATCTGCCTTCAAGTTATTTCTCCACAAGTTATACAGTGTTTTTGAAAAAAAAAATTAAGTGGAATACAAAGATTCAAATAACTTTAATTTCAGTATTCACAGAAAAATACTATAGGAAATATACACATGTTTTTTTAAGGCTCGTTTTATGACAAACTAAGGCTCAGAAATAAAAATACTGTCATCACAAAGAAAAGTTTCAATAGCCAATGGGGGGGGGGGGTATTTTACTTTTAGGGTACACTTCAACTTAGCTGTTTTAATCGAGCATTCTGATGATACACAAAAGGATGAATTCCAAACGTCGGAAGTTATTAAC
Source organism: Araneus ventricosus (assembly GCA_013235015.1). NCBI lineage: Eukaryota > Metazoa > Arthropoda > Arachnida > Araneae > Araneidae > Araneus > Araneus ventricosus. The sequence goes on along the minus strand of BGPR01022202.1, from coordinate 10,046 downwards.
TGAATCGCATAAAATTTGGTAAGACATTAGAATTAATAATAATATGATCAGATGCTGAAGCAGAAGAGAGAAAAAATGTCAGAACTAATAATAATAAGTAAATAAAATAATAACAAACCCCCCCACGGAATCATTAACTGGTCAATATTTCAAAACTCCATATCTTCTTTTTTTTGTGAAAAATCCACGAACACTAAAGAAATGTTCAAATAATAAATAAAATAACATCAAAAGCTCTAGAGAATAATTAAATTGGTTCTTAGAGCAGTTTATACATTAACTAATGAGGAACTTTTGCGCACAACTTAAATAATAATTAAAGAATTTGTTTCACGGCAAATGGAAATTTTCCATAATTAGCGTATAAAAAAAGTAAAATAAATGAGGAACTGGAATTTTTTCACAGATGAGCATATGAGGAGAAATTTGGTGTATAAATAACTGAACACTGTTTTCTTCATGGTTATAATAATATTGAAATGAACAGATGAAAAAACAATGACCCGAGTTAAAGTGAAGTTATATATATATATAAATCGAAATATAACTTATTATATATGATCATACATAAACAAAGTAAACAAGACATATCAAGAGGCAAATCCTATTCTAAAAAGTTATTATTTGAACAATACAACCAAATTTAAAACAAATCTAAAGAATTGAAAATACTATAGATACCATGAACATAAAATTAAGTTTAAACATTTATATGTCAACATGTAAAAAAACTCTGTTGTATTGAAAAAGGCAATCCAAGTATATGGAGTTTTCAACAATTAATATAGCAGCTTGGCTGTGGACAAGCTTTAGCCAGGTTAAATTAACAATTATTTATGCTGTACAAACCATCCCTGTTACTAAAGTTGTTGAAGAAACAAACAGGGTAATTTACCCTAAAATGAAAGAATTTAGAAAGAAAAATCAGAAACTAAACCTAACAATAAAACATAACTATATAGAAAGGACTAAAATTCAAGATAAAAATATGTAATACTTCAATATATTGCACTAAAAACAATAAATATATCATTCAATAAAATATCCATACTATTCATTAAACATTAAATATTCAGTGTCTCTACTTATCCTTACCAGAATTCAACATTTTAAATATGTACCGCCACTTAGCTTGACATCACAGATTGCCAAAATTAGATTTCCAACTATGAAACAGCATAATTGACCAAATAATATTAATTAATAATTGACCAATAATATAATTAATTAATTTTTGATATTAAATAATTAGTAAGATACCCATATTAAAAATCTCAAAACATTTAAAAAATGTAATACAATTATTTATCTAGATATTATATTTGAAAATTGGTAAAAATGTCTATTAAAAAGGAAGATTTCAAATTAAAAATGCTGGCGCCATATATATATATATACTAGCAGTACGCGCAAGGCGTTCCCCGTAGCATAACAACTTTATAAAAATAAAAAAGTCCAAAGTTTTGAAAACCATATCAAAACATATATATATTATTGATTTCGCCCTCGATTTTTAGTGAAAGTGCACGCAGGAACTTGAGCGAGATGTGTGTGTGTGTGTGTGTGTGAATAACGTTTCTTTTATCTAAAGATATCAACATATATGCACGACTATCAAAAGTATAAAACAAATAAATCAAATGATTTTTGGATCAGTAAAATGAAGCAATTAAGATTAGCTGAAGCAATAAAAGGATCGAGAGTATGACGTGATTTTCGCTTGGTACCGCTAGCCAATCGGATTGTAGAAATGCATTCTGGGAACCTTGGGTCGGACGAAAGCTTCGTGGATTCGGATATGCGAGAGAAAATGTTCTGAACTGATCAATAAAAAAATTCATAGAAAATAGGAGAAAAAATATATTTCACCCATTCTTGTTTTAAAACAGGGATAGATATTCCGGTTTATTCATTAAATTTTTTAAAAATGACAGCGTTATTAGAACGTCGTATGCAAGAAAATAAGAACTGAAAGTTAAAAATATAAATGGAAAGTGACTATTATTTAAAAATTTCTCAAAATTCAGTAAATTATGTTAAAAATTCAAAACAAACTTCATTAGAACGAAAATTGTTTGTTCTATCCGGTGGTGCATCGATTGTTTTTCAACGATCATTAGAAAAGGTACTACAGCCGTAAACGTGCCAAAAATGTTCCAAAACAACACAAAACAGTAAATAAAAATTTTACTAGTTTAATTTTAAAATTCTGCCTTTGAGGTGCAATGATCACCATTACGACTACCTGTGTGCCAAATTTCATGGCTGTAAGTGCGATAGATTCGTCTGAACATCGCACACACGCAAACATTGCCTTTTAAAAGTATAGATTCAGAAACAAGCACTTCCGTATTTTGTAAAGTAGATTTACTTACTTTAAAAGTATGGATACCAAATTGTGTGAATAGAAATGACAGTATATAAAACAGATTAGATTTTGCGCAAGTTCCCAACATTTCACCGATTTTAATTCGGAAGTGTCAAGAAACATGGATAAAAGACTACCAGCAAGGTACTTTGAAAGGGTCACATAGTTGTAATTTTATAGGTTGCTAAAAAGATTAAAGGAAAAAAGGAAAAAGCTAATGGAATTGGAACAATCACGAATTAAGTCACATATTTCGGCCATGGCCTACCCTGTGTATTGCCAGCTGGTCTTTAAATCGCTGATTCTGCGTTCCTGGCCTGCATAGATGTATTTACTACGTGCTCTACATTGAGAAAAATGTCATTTTATCGGTCTGCGTCAAACGAACGGAAATAGTAAGCATTCAACGCGTACTTCTTGAACCGACAAAGATCATAACAAACTCACATTTTATTGAGATGTGAATATAAAGGCTCCACAACTCTTCTAGCCGTGTTTCCTTTTGAAAGGAAGTGCAAGAAATTTGAGAAATATTTAATATCTTAAAGTTGAGAGAAAAGAAATTGGAGATGTAGATCTAAACATAGAGTGGCTGCAATTGCAGAACTGCTTTTCAAAATTCGGCAACATAACTTGTTTTAATATACAGTCGACGCTCGTTATAACGACCCTTTGCGTCCCACAGAAAAAGGTCTTTATAACGAGTGATCGCTGTAGTGGATATAATTTAAAAAATGTACACATGCACGCTCAGCAGTTCCGTAAAAATAGTCTATTTTTAAAGAGATTCCAACCAAGTACTCGAATTATTTTTTATCATTGGTATTAAAAATAAAATTTTATCAATTAAAAATATATTTCCAAAATAGATTTTAAAGTAGAAAATAAAGGAAATTTGATAAAAATACCGGCTAAAGTGTCCGCTGAATTCGGACTTTGTATTGGGATTAGACGACATTGGTTCCGGTCGTCATACCGGAAGTAAAATAACATAGAGTGCATCATAGAGGGAGTGCATAGGGAAACACAGTTGGGGATTTTATCACTGATCGTTATCATGGAATGGTCTTTATAATGTGTGGTCGTTATAACGATCGTCGACTGTATTTATTTCGGAATTCTTGAGTAAAGGAACTGTTCAGATCTTTGGATCGCGAGATCGTTAACATAGTACAAACTTGTATCATTATGAATAGCACAAAGAAAAAATGTGACCGATCGGTTCGTTAATTGGACAAGTCGATTTATCGAATATCACTGTATAGTTACAAGAACATCAGGATACGATAATTTGACTCTGACGTTGAATTTATTTTTATTTCAGATAACATTTATTCCCATGAGTTTATGAAATATTATATCAAAGGAAATCAATATTTGAGCAAAAACTATAATGTTCGGTAAAGAAATAAATTAGATGAACCAACTGGAATGATTTTCGAAAGTCTACATTTCTCCCCTTAAATCTACTCTTCCAGTAGATAAATACAATTAAAAAAAAATACAATAAATAAAAAAAAAAGAAATTTCCTGCTTAAGTTTGAAAAATTATTGATTTTCAGAATTTCTTTTTAAAACGAATTTGAACTTCTCGAAACGAATCCTGCCAGAGGCAACAGTTTGAACAAAGTTCGACGTGTTTTGAACATATACAAATTTAGCCTATCATATCTAAATTTTCTTAAACTTAGCAAAGCAGAGTTAACATACCTATCTCTTGTAGTATTAACAAACAGTCATATAACGGAGCAATGACCAGCGGGAGTGGCCTCCCCTAAACTTTCTAGTCATTAAAATATTCTCATCATTAAAAAATTAGTCATTTCCCCTCCCCACGCGTGGATAAAAACCGAAATTCGAACCTACTGTAACCCAGAATCCAATGACTATCAGAAGGTTTTTCATTGTAGATTATAATGATTGTAAAATATTTAGGTAAAGAATCAAATTCGAAGAGATGCGTACCGATTAAAACGCATCTTTCACACACTGCTGGGTTCCACTCAACGGCACTACTGCTTTACAAAAAAAAAAAAAAAAGATTAATGAAAATATAGGCATATGACAAGCTAATATTGCTATATTCTCTGATTAAGTCAATTCTTCAAAAATACATTTTTTTCTGGTTTTCCTTTTCTTAAGACGCTTTTTCAATTCAACGCCTACTTGCATGCGCATAAATGTATGAAATAAGAAATATATAGAGTAAAGCACCATTTATACGTTTCTCAATTATACGATGTCGTTTCATTACAGTCCCAATTCATTCGTAACTATTGTAATGATAAAGTATTTCATTTAGTCAACGCAAAGGACGCAAAACGTCGGTTATAGGTTGCTTTTCCCCTTTCTAATATTAGTAAATTTTCTACCTCAGTCATTATTTCTCCGCTCCTATTATTTTAAGAGTTTGTAATTCTGACTTTTATAATTTAGATCAAGATGCTTTTTCAATTCAACGCCTACCTGCATGCGCATAAATCTATGAAATAAGAAATACATAGAGTAAAGCACCATTTATACGTTTCTGAATTATACGACGTCGTTTCATTACAGTCCCAATTCATTCGTAACCATTGTAATGATAAAGCACTTCATTTAGTCAACGCAAAGGACGCAAAACGTCGGTTATAGGTTGCTTTTCCCCTTTCTAATATTAGTAAATTTTCTACCTCAGTCATTATTTCTCCGCTCCTATTGTTTTAAGAGTTTGTAATTCTGACTTTTATAATTTAGATTAAGACGCTTTTTCAATTCAACGCCTACCTGCATGCGCATAAATCTATGAAAAAGAGAAATATATAATTAGTACTCAAGATATGAAATAAAGGTATGATTTTTCTCCCTTTAAGGTTAAACTAGCAGTACTCATACGGATTTGCAAGTGGCATAATGACTTCAACAAAATAAAAAAAGCCCTAAGTTTTAAAAACGAAATCAAAACACACACACACGTACACAACGACTTGAGCGAGATGAATAACGTGCTCTTTTAACTAAGGATATCCGCATATATGCTCGACTATCAAAAAGTATAAAATAAATAAATCAAATGATTCTTGGGTCAGCGAAATTAAGTAATTAAGATTAGCAGGCGCAATAAAATGATCGAGAGTATGACGTGACGCCAACCAATCGGATAGTAGAAATGCATTCTGGGAACTGAGAGTAACCTTGGGTCGGTCGAAAGCTTCGTCGATTCGGATATGCGAGAGAAAATGTTTTGAAGTGATCAGTAAAATAATTTATTGAAAATGGAGAAAAAAGATATTTTAACCATGCTTGTTTTAAAAGAGGGATAAATATTCCGGCTTATACCTAAAAAAATGAAAATGATAGCGTTATTAGAACGTTGGATGCAAGAAAATAAGAATTCAAAATTAAAAATATAAAGGAAAAGTTACTATTATTTAAAAATTTCTCAAAATTCATTAAATTAGATTGGAAATTCAAAACCAACTTCATTAGAACGAAAATTGCGTGTTCTATCCAATGGTACATTGATTGTTTTTCAAAGATCATTAGAAAAGGTACTACAGCGGTAAACGTACAAAAAATGACCCAAAACAACACAAAACATTAAATAAAAAATTTACTAGTTTAATTTTAAAATTCTGGCTTCGAGGTGCACTGAGTCGTCATTACGACTACTACCTGTGTGCCAAATTTCATGGCTGTAAGTGCGATAGATTCGTCTGGGCATCGCACACACACACACACGCAAACATTGCCTTTTATAAGTATAGATGTGTGATTTTAAAATTTAATTATTGTTTTCAATTCTGTATTAACTTTTAAATGAATTTGCGTTAGTAGCATTAAATCTGTAATAATCAAAGTTGGTTATTACAACTTCAATTATACTTCGTTTTATGCCAGTCCCTTGAAAGACGTATAACAGTGCTTTACTGCATACACATTTCGATATCAATAAAGCTGCAGAGATATAAAAAGCGAATGCAGATGCAAATTCCTTTCTTCAAATGCAATGCCCTTCAATTAAAATTTAGCTTTTATCATATGCTTTTTAATCGAAGGCATTCTTTTACCGTTTCTTGGGCAAATAGTTCGTGAATACCTTGAGATATAAAAGCGAATGCAGATGCAAGTTCCTTTGTTTAAATGTAATGCACTTCAATTAAAATTTAGCTTTTATCAGATGCTTTTTAATCGAAGGCATTCTTTTACCGTTTCTTGGGCAAATAGTTCGTGAATACCTTAGTTCTCTGCTCTTCCCGGAATCCGATAGTCTAGACTCAAAACTATTTCCATTAAAGGTTAGAGACTAATTCTTCGTACTAAGTCCTAAACGCAAATGAACACAGGTGCTAACGCCGAGAGCTGAGTCACAGCACGCGAACTTGCGGGACCATCCGCACTTTTAGTGTTTCCCAGCAAATACCGAGAAAAAAATAATGATTAGCTAATTCGAACGCTTCCAGTAGCGTCGCATTTAGCAAAAATGCAACATCAAGGTCTCTACCAACTTTCAAGAGGAAAAAATTCGAGAATTCATACGAAATATCGCGAAATGGTTTTTTTTAAAAAACCGTTTGGGGCTCAATTGCTGAAAAATTTCGTAACGGTCAGTTAAATTTAGATACACTTATTAAAATTTTAGTTTAATTGAAATATTTAAAACGTTCGACATTTTTAAAATTATTAAAAACTAAGTAAAAAGAATATGTTATTTGAAAATGCAAAACATCGGATCCAAAGTAATTTGCCCAAGAGCTCTCAACAAAATTTCTAAAAGCTGAAAGTACAACACACTTCAAAAGCTCTTAATTTGCAGTTGTCTGTAGAAAAATAAGTTTATCATTAAGCAATCGAACATTTAGCATACTAATTCATCTACTCATTAATTTAAACGGAGAAACTCGAGGTATATTTTAAAGATAAGAATTTATAGATATCCCTGACTTTTCCGTGAGCTAAATCTAATTTCGAGATTTTTTTAAATGAAAGACAGGTCTTGTGTAAATATCCTCATATGTGCTTCTTCAGTTTATAATGATAAGGACATAAGAAATGAAACAGGGACTATAAAATTAACAAGGGATTTTTTTTGATCCACGTCTATTGAACAAAAAGCAAAGGGTAATATTTTCATTTCTATTTAAATAATAGTTTCAAATAAATAATTTATAAAGTAACAGGATTTTTTGACGTATGTACTACTCAATCAAAAACATAAAAAGTCGTAAAGTCAAAACTCGACATAAAAGTAAACCACTGAAGGACAAAAGATTGTCCACAGAATCTGATTTTACTTTTTAAAATATTCTTTGAGTCACGTTTTTAATCAGTACATTAATCAAATAAATGTTACAATAATCAGCCTATACAGAAATATTGCCTTTTTTACCAGAGATTTCACAGTCATGTGCACAAAAGGTAGCAGTGGTGTAGATGGTGGATATCTAATCCGCAGATCGGATGGCACAGTTATTTTAATTATGGGTATGCGTATACATCTGACATGCCACGAACCGAACAGGTTAGTAACACTTAGTCATTACAATGTAAAAATCACAGCACCATCTACTACCAATACTGCACTTAGTGACAGGCAGTCAATCCCATACACATTCGACTGTAAATGTACTCGGACACATTCTGGCGACAAAAATCGGATTACTGTGCGCTGAGCCTATTTAGTGTAACCCATGGCACCTTTTTCACCCAACAACACACCACCGCTAACCGCTTTATACCAGATTTCTCATAATGTACACAGCCAGCAACCCAGGTAGCACAATATGCTGCACGATATTGTACAATTTTATACATTATTGTTCAATATTGTATAATACAGGGTTCATACTGTATATATGATAGTAAAATTCAGGAGTTTCTAAGGATTTTTTCAGGAGTACAGTATAGAAATTTCAGGAGATAACGTGAAAAAATCAATTTAGGGGAGAAGGGGGTAGTGTGGAAATTTTTATAAAATTGGCAAAAAAAGTATACTAACTATCAATTATCCCATCTTTCCCGAGTGCGGTGAATCGGAACATGCGCAGTAGACTCTTTCGGCGCTAAGTAAGGTCAGAAATAAGAATTCCGGATTCCATCGACTTTCTATCAATAAGGAAAACTGAAACTTCATATTTTTATGTTTTATCATAATAGCATAATTTTAAATTTTGCTCTTCGAGTGTAATTTTTCAGGAGACAAAAAGAAATATTAGGATAAAAACACAATTTTCAGGAGTTTTCAGGGTCCTTAGAATAAACAAGCAAAATTCAGGAGTTTTTCAGGAATTTCAGGAGGGGTACGAACCCTGATAATATTATATGATATTGTACAATATTGTTCGATAATGTTATATAATATTGAACAATTTTATACAATATTGTTCAATATTATATAATATTGTACAATATTATTCGATATTACATAATATTATATGATATTGTACAATATTTCGAATATTGTATAATATCTTTGTGCTACTGGGGAACCAGAGGATTTTTCTAAGTTATACCACGCGGGATAGTGCCAATAGAATAACCGTCCCATTTTAATTCTGGCTCGGTGTATACAGAGGTGGTCCGAACAAAAGAGGGGCCTGGTGGAAAATTGAATTGCGGGGCCTTGAAACAAATTTCGTACAACAAAATAATTTATTGCTTTTTGCTCTTTACTGCATTGCACAACCTGTTACAGTAGGACTAAAGGCATACATGAAAATGATAAATAATTATATTATCTTTATAGCGTTAATTTGCTATCACACAAAAAAATCGATAATAAATCAAATAATAAAAATAACTGGTTCATAAATGCAATTTGATATACGAGTTACTAGAATAGGTTTACAATATGTGATTTTTGTTTAATTTTTTTACATGTTTCCTAGCAAATTCGTTGATAATATCATCACGATTTTGTTTTTGCGTTAAAAAGGATTCGATAAATAAAATGGCTAAGCAAATCAATCACTCTTCACTGATGCTAGATGTCAAGTAATTTTTTATTGTATTTAATCTTGAGAAAAATGTTTCTGCAGATGTGACGGTAGATGGTAAGGTCAATATAATTTTAGAACAGAATTAAAATTTGAATACAATTCAAATAAATTGTTTTTAAACATATATTGCAAGATTTGTCATACTGTGTCCTGGAAGGGAAAACTTGACGGCTAATTTTGATTTCGTTGAATAAATGAAAGCAATTCATTTTCGTTTTACAAAATCAGTAAGCTGCGCGGAGAATTGTGCACTCGTTCAGGCGTGATATATATATATATATAACTAAATTAACCTAGCTTCGCTAAATTTTGCCATTACATTGGAAACGTGCAGCACCTCCATTTGAATATTATTAAGTTACGAAATGTGAATTAAGTTAGAAAACTTGAAAATAAATAAAAGATAAGAAATATTTAAAATCTACAAATCTTGCTTCCAATTCAACCTCTGAAAAAA
>BGPR01022201.1:1462-25632 GCA_013235015.1 Araneus ventricosus | reverse complement strand
TTCCAGAAATTATCTGCTTTAAGATGAATAAAGGGTTCCAAAACCAAAATTATCCCTGGTAGGTATTTTGCAAAGTATTTGGAATAAATCGTGCAAAATCGGTCAAGCCTAAGAATGAGTAATTGACACCGCAGTTATTGGCATCATTCACATTCTCATTTAGTTTACTTCTCAGTTATTGACACCTTTAAGGTCGTATTTATATTATTAATTCGTTGAAAAAAATCGTAAAATTAGTTCAATCAACTTGTGGTTCATTGTGACTTTTCCAGAAATTATCTGCTTTAAGATGAATAAAGGGTTCCAAAACCAAAATTATCCCTGGAAGGTATTTTGCAAAGTATTTGGAATAAATCGTGCAAAATCGGTTATTGACAGCCTAAGAATGAGTAATTGACACCGCAGTTATTGGCATCATTCACATTCTTATTTAGTTTACTTCTGCAGTATAAATGGACTTATGCAACGTAAAATAGAGAGAAGCTTATTTTTTTTTTAAATTATAGTTTAGTCTGTGCATGGCAGTCTTGTTTACCCTGCTTCGAATTCAACTACAGTAATACTAATCTGGCAAATACGGTCATATTTTTGCTTAATATTATATTCATTTAGAAAAAATAAAACCAGCATTGCGAAACATGAATTAGAGAAAAGATATTTCTTCTTTATTCCTGCTTTGCTGCGATCATAAAGATAAAATATTTTTACTTGATGTTCTTTGTTTTTGAAATATGCTCTATCCGTAGAAACTATTGCAAATGCATTTGACTTATCCAGATTTATATATTTTTTCAGAAAAAAAATTATTACTTTTAGTATCGAAAAGTAGAGTTCATGCTCAAATGTATTCATAGAAATTGTGAAGAGAGTTTTTTTATCCAGATAGTAACTTCACTATGGATGATATCTGTATAATTTTCCATTAAAACTTTAAACAAATTAATCAATTTATAAGATTCATACATTTTTAATACGCGAGGTTCATTTTCAAACTGTAGTTATTGTTGTTGTTATTAATATTGTTAACCACTTAACTGTTTAGTTTTCTGTATTTAGATTACCCTTTTCTGTTTTGGAAATGTGTTGTTATACTGAGTAAATGAATAGCTGATGGATTATCAGTCTTTTTTCTATCGAATTATTATGTCTTTGAATGACTAAGTTTAGTTTATAAGTTTTAAATGCCATCATTCCATGAAGATTACAGTTAAACAACACCTTCTTCTATATCAACAGTTATGGAATCATACTTCCTTTCACATTGAATAATTTTCTTTTAAATATTCCCATATTACTTAGAATTTTTATGTAGCAGTTTTAAAATGTGCTACAAATTCGTAAGTTCTGCAGACATGAAATTCCTTTAACCTTCCAGCGGGCGCGCGTTTGCAAGATATGCTTGAATTGTGCATCGTATTACATACAGTAGAGTCTCCCTACAAAGAAGTGGTTGTATCCCTATAACGAATTTTTTCAGACCTTTATCTTTTCGATTTTCGTCATTTTTGAAGAAAGTTGCTAATTTCTGTGCAAACAAATCGCTCACACGTGCCTGTTTCTGGAACCACTCGCATTGTTCATTCCAGCGATAACACATAACAATAGAATGCTATGTGAAGGGTAATTGGTGAATTCTCTTCACTTTTGAGCATTTTATTTATATAATAAAAATTAGTATAATTTTAACAAATTTATAATAAATATAACTTCATTTTAAATTGAAAGTCATAATTAAATATTTTGAACTTATCGCACGTACTAAAAGGTTTGTAACATTTACTTAAATAACTGCAAAAATCTCTCATCTCCGTATAACGAAATTTTCTCTATAGCGAATTTTTCAACTGGAACCAAGCGATTTCGTTATAGGGAGACTCCACTGTATTTATATCGTTATTTTATATATTTAAATGCAATTTTATTTATAAAATCTTTGTTTACTATTAGGCTAATAAATACAGATAGCATAAATAAAAGTTGCGTTTATTTTTGTAAAATAACACGATATATATATGCAATAAAATGCACGATATGTCGTAAAATTTGCTTAAGCGCGCCCGCTGGAAGGTTAACCCCTTGACCAGTTTGTTTTCTCAACTAATTAGATGATACCTTCTATTTTGGGAATGCGTCGTCATTTTAATTCAATTGGCAACCAAGGACAATTGAAATGTAACGTCTGTTGATGAGTTTGTTTTCTGCGAGATATTCTATGCGCGTACGGGCAAACCCGTTAAAGGGGTCTATTCTGGTACCCCGGTTGGGGGGGGGGGGGGTCACTTTTTCCGTACATTAGCAACGGAAAAAGTGACGCCCCCAACCCAACCGAAGGTACCAGAATAGGCCCGAAAGTGGTAAGCGTTATTTAATATTGTACGAACACGTGAATGGTGATCTGTTTCAATTTTATCGTGAGCGGATAAATGTTAACATTTTTGAAACTTTCCATCAATCCCAAACAAGCAAACGCAGAAGAAATTGATTCCCAGAAAAAGCAGAAGATCGTCAAAGTGAAAAGAAATCAATTTATTGAATTACATTTATGTATAGATATGCAAATTTTTAAAAAGTGCATAAAACATCACAATAAATCAAACTAAAATTTAAAAAAGTATCAAAGGGCAAAAATTGCCTAGTCATTCTGTGATCTTATTTAAGGTCGTTACACTAGTATATAAAATTAAGGATTAAACTCATTAGGAAACGGGAAGGCAATAATTAAAGAAATGGAACAATAAATTGTTTAAAATTCCAACAATGGTATTTTTGGTTTGTTAAAGCTATTGGTGGAATGGGAAAATGACCAGTTTAGAATTAAGAATACCTGAAAAGCGTGCGATTTCTTTTTCAACTGTAATACCAGTAATTAAGTAGAAATTAATAGTTTAGAGTTAGATAATTACGAGCGTAACAAAAGATAAAACATTATCGCATGGCCTGCTACTATGTCTAGTGTCATTGGGTTGCTATAAAATAAGTATTATTCACTAAATAATAATTATAAATGATTATGTATTGCCAAATTAATATGAGGGCAATTTTTTATCTCTAAATAAGAGTAAAATCAAACAGCAGATATGCTCGTTAATCGCTTATAAAAAAGTTATTTTTGACTAGCGTACAGTCCAAAATTATACAGGTCATTAATGATTATAAGTTTGGAGAAATTAATCGATGCCCTTTAATCATTATGCTTACCTTTCTAAGGAAGCATTCTCAGGTACTTTTCGTTTGCCGGGCGCAAATGTCGCCAATTGTGAACCAAACGCGAGCCAAGAGAATGGTTGTAAGAAATTTGGCGGAATTCCACATTATTTGGCGATTTTTTTCGCTCATTTTTATATTAACGTGGAAGCACGACGATTAATAAAAGCAATTCTAGTCAATGGAAATTAAAGCCGATTCATACAAAAGTATTTTTTATAACTTAGAACATCTTAAAAAATAAGTTATGTCTGCTGTTGAGATATAAAAATTGCTTTTGCATCTTATACGGTTAAAAAAAATGATCAAAGGAAATATTGAAACTATAACAAAGCCTCGCTCACACAGAAACAATACGGATTTTATATGTGTATCATCTGCAGATAAATTGAAACCAGCGGGAGTGGTCTCCCCTAAACACTCTTGTATACTTCCCCCAAAAGGTGCTCTTTTTCCCCCCCCCCGCGTGGATAAAAAAATTTGAATCTACTGTAATCCAAAATCCAATGACTATCAGAAAGTTTTCCATTGTAGATTATAGTGATTGTAAAATATTTAGGTGAAGAATCAAATTCAGAGAGATGCGTACCGATAAAAACGCATCTATCACACACTCTTGCCGGCTCAAGGACAAAGTGACGTAATTCGCTCAATAGCTTCTGCGTGCAAGGAGATTGCTACCAGTACGCATGTGCATAGAGAATCGGATTAGAAAAATTAATTACGCAATTTGAACGCCTTTTTTTTAACCGATTGACACAAAAATTGGACACAAATCTACAATTAAGGTAAGTAGGCCAATACAATTAAGAAGTAATACCAAATTTCATTTATCTAAGTCATTTTGTTAAGAAGTTATTGCGATTAAAAATATGCGATTATACAGACCGACAGACAATCAACCATTCGTCGGATCTGGTACAAAATTTTATACGGAACTACATTCATGATAAAACTGTGTACCAAATTTCATCCATCTAGCTATTCAAGTTTTTGAGTTGAATGAAATGAAAGTGAATGAACGCGGACAGACTTCCCGTGGACGGATTTTGTCCAAAATTTGAGAGAAACCTACATATTATGTGTAAAAATCACATACCAAATTTCATCCCTGCACTTCTAATAGTTTTCGAGTTATCGTGTTCACAGACACACCAACAGACATAATTCCAAAATTGTGTTTTTCGGATTCAGTGAGGTCTAAAACGTGGAGATTCGTCAAAATCTCGAGTTCGAATTTTTTGACGATTATAATACTTTCTCTTTGTATACGAGAAAGTAAAAATTATGCTCCTCAGATCTGCAATGCTAGTATCGGATCATAAAGCTTTAAAATTGGAGCATGTCGCTTATTTTCCTATTCATAAACAATGGCCAGTGTTTATTTGCTTAACCTTCCAGCGGGCGCGCTTACGCAAATTTTACGACATATCGTGCATCGTATTACATATATATCGTGTCGTTTTACAAAAATAAAATGCAACTTTTATTTATGTTATCTATATTTATTAGCCTATTAGTAAACAAATATTTTATAAATAAAATTGCGCTTAAATATATAAAATAACGATATAAATATGTAATACGATGCACAATTCAAGTATCTCTTGCAAACGCGCGCCCGCTGGAAGGTTAATATTTTATTCAGTTTCTACCCAAAATGCCGTAGGAAATGTAAAATGTTGTGTGTCAGAAAACATTATAATCTCATTCAGATAATATAATCAAATCGGGCGCAATGGATTCGTGCTTCTTTTAATTGCAAAATACAAAGAGAAGTCTGTAAATAAGAAAGTTTATAATGTTTCAATTGATAAATTACTTCCATGAGTAGTTATTAAACCATTCCATTTCGCCAGCTGTATTTAATGGCTCCTCGTGGTTGTCATACTGTTTTCTCAATGATGTGTGCTCGAATTTGAAGATGTCATTGAATGATACACTTTAAAATTCCATTGCCCGAAAAGGAATTGTTGAACTTAAAATAGAGATGCATATATTTGCATATTTAATTTTACATTTTAACTCATCAATCTTATTTGACACTTTAAATGGCCATAATTGTTGCATATTTAATGTCCTTATTTCTGACAAACGCTTAATTCAACGATTTATATTCAATAGCACGATACCCCACATTTGGCAGTCGTCGGGAACACTTTTTAAAACAGAAAGACATTATATAGTCAATTGGTAGAACAAAAAAAATTCACAGATTCATATTGAAACAAAGATCAGAAATTTAATTCGAACAAGCGTTAGTACAGTACAATTAGGTCAAAACCCAAACATCCAAAGAGAACAGTTCTCTCCAGCGCCAAATTGCTCCATACCCTCCCCGTAGTATGTAGTAAAAAGTCACACGACCTCGAGCGTCGGGTTTCGGGGGCAGGGGGGTGGAAAGAGGTTGAAATGGTCATTTTTCACAGTTCTTCGGAGATATCTCGAAAACTATTGAGTTTTCAAATTATAAGTGAATTAACAAATTAAAGAGCGTAAAATTCCCTATAAATGCATGCTTTTATTTTTGTTTTAGCTTCAATAGTTGCGGAGATAATGGGTCTCAACATTTGCCGCCATCTTGGATTTTATCCCCCCCCCCGTCTTAGTTTTTCTTGCATATCTCAGAAACTATTAAAGCTAGAAAAAAAAATAAAAGCACGCATTTGTTGGGAATTTTACGATAATCAATTTGCCATATTACATGTAATTTGAAAATCGAATAGTTTTCGAGGTAAAGAAAAAGTAAGAAAAGGGGGATAAAATCCAAGATGGAGGCAAATTTTGAGACCCATTATCTCAGAAACTATTAAAGCTAAAACCAAAATAAAAGCAAAAATTTGCAGGTAATTTTACGCTCTTTAATTTTCCGATTACATGTAATTTAAAAATTGAATAAATTTTGAGATATTCAAGATAAACTAAAAAAGGGGAATGAAATCCAAGATGGCGATAAACTTTGAGACCTATTATCTCGGAAACTATTAAAGCTGGAAGAAAAACAAAAATATGCACTTGTAGGGAAATTTACGCTTTTTAATTTGTTAAATCAATTGTAATTTAAAAATTGAATATTTTTCGAGATATTCGGGAAAAACCAAAAATGGGGGGATGAAATCGAAGATGGCGACGTTGAGCTTCCCCCCAGGATCGGGGACTTTTACTATGTTCAACAAGATTCCCATTTGAACATTTGTACCAATTTTAAAAACTATATGATTTTTTTTTCAAACCCTTCGTTTATTGTACTATCAATTAAGATTTATTACAAATTTATTCGTTTTGAGATCAATTATATCAAAAACTATTAAAGCCTGAAGGAAAATGAAAGTACCAATCTGTGAGGTATCGCACGCTCTTTAATTTGTAAAATCACATGTAATTTGAATACTGAATATTTTTCGAAATATGATGATGGCGGCAACCTTTGAGACCCATTATCTCGGAAACTATTAAAGCTGGAAGAAAATTAAAAGTATGTATTTGTAGAGACTTTTACGCACTTTAATTTGTTAATTCACTCATAATTTGAGAACTCAATAGTTTTCGAGATATCTCCGAAAAACTGTGGAAAATGACCATTTCAACCTCTTTCCACCCCCCCTCCCCCCGAAACCTGACGCGCGAGGTCGTGTGACTTTTTACTACATACTACGGGGAGGGTATGGGGCAATTTGGAGCTGGAGAGAACTTTTCTCTTTGGATGTTTGGGTTTGGCCGATTTTTAGGCTAATTGTACTGTACTAGCGTTGAAATACATTATATTTTTCAATACCGCAATAATGAAATTCAGAAAAGTAAGCGTTAGGCTATTTTAGGTCACTCACAATAAGTATCAATGGATGTAATATCGATTCAGTGGCGTATTTTTTTTGTGAGTGTGTGTGTATTTTGGGTTACTTTATTTATTTTGTTGTTGTCCCCTTTTCTGCAATGTTTGTAACGTTCTGTGCTGTGTTTGTGATGATTTTGTGTGTGTCATGTCATATTGATATTCATGTATTGCTTTTATATTTCCCCGCCTGTCTCTAAAGGCCTTACACCCTTTCGGGTAAGCCGGGCCGGTGTGGGTTTTAAATTTTAAAAAAAGTATCAATGGATTGTTGCCAGCTTAGGTTTAAAAAAATCACTGAAGATAGTATACTTCATTCAAAAGGCTGTTTCGTAGAATGTTCTTCAGAAATATTCTCCATATCAGAAAAAGCAAACATTCATTCGTTTTTTTTTTTCTTTCCAATTTTAATTCAAGGTCAGAAAAGTGACAAAATCGGTGGTGGATACTCAGTTATATGGAAAAAACGAAAATGAGCTTGGCATTGAAAGAAATTAATAGTTAAGATAACAAAGGCTCGAATCAAAAGACTGGTCTGATGGAATGATTCAAAATTTTATTATTATTATTTATTTATTTATTTACTTTTTCGTATAGTGAAAGAAGTTTAAATTTTCATTTCTTCTCTTTAGTCCATTCTTTATATAGTAAGCAAGAAAGATTTCTGGGATAAGAAATTCTCTCAAGACAGAAATCATTTTTTAAAATATTGCATATAAATAGCCTTTAATAATATAATAGTCTTTAATAATTGCATAGAAATTTTTCTTTAGAAGAAAGATTTCTATGCAATACAAAAATGAAATATAGATAAGTTAAAAAGGAAGACTATATTTGGTGTAGTGGGTTCGATGAAGGCCTTTATGTCTCGAATCGAAATGAAAAGTTCGTGAAATTTAGGAGGAAGCGTTTATGGCAATTAACCCTTTGGGTACATTTGACGAGTGAGACTCGTCATCTGCTTACTTGGGCGAAGTTACGGTGGACGAGTGAGACTCGTCATCTGCTTACTTGGGCGAAGTTACGGTGGACGAGTGAGACTCGTCATCTGCTTACTTGGGCGAAGTTACGGTGGACGAGTCTGACTCGTTATCTGAATTTAAGAAGAATTATTGTCGCAAGTGGTCCTGCCAAATTATACTATCCGTGGGCGTCCTACAAGTAGCGATGCGCCACATCGTTTGCAAGCGAAAAATTGGGCACATTTTCCGGAGAATATTCCGGCAACAGAATTAAAGAAACACCCTACAAAACGGTGTCGCGTATGTTATAAACGTAAAATAAGAAAAGAAACCCCTTGGCAAGGCAAACAATGCCAGGTACCTTTGCATTTGCCGACATGTTTTGAAAAATACCACACTGTACAAAATTATTAGACTTTAAGTTGGTTCTGGTTCCATTTAAATATTTATATTTTGTTTCATTTATATATTTATTTATATTTTGTAACTAAAATGCTGTTTCAAAAATATATTTATATCACCAATATAAGTATATTCCAAATAAAATGTATTACTTTTACATGTTAATCCATATAGCGACAAATTAAATCCGTCCCATGGGCATAAAAATCTTCAAATAATTCAGTACTCAGAAAGGTTAAGCAGAACCTACATACATCTGTTAACAAAAATATATCTATCACAAAAATTATCTAACTACGCACATCTATTCTAGAAACAGTTATTTAGCTACACAGGGTGTTCCGAAATTCCACCGACAAACTTCTAGGAATAATTGTACACGTCAAGAAAAGCAACTTTTGTAATAGATCATGGGGTCGCAAACGCAAAGGATGAACTCTACAGGGGGTTCTTTGCCAGTGAATTAAGTAGAAGAAAAGGATGCAACAGGTAAAGTGTACAATACAGGTTTAATGGAATCCAAATTCACGACAGGTCAACATCACAGTATCACAGTTACTTGGATAACGACACTGAAAGCCGTACGCAACATGACAGATACAATGCAAAGTAGGACGCGATATAAACAACAAGCCTTCGAAATAACATATAAAGTAAGGGGTCTATTCTGGTACCCCCGGTTGGGGTACCCCGCACGTTAACAACGGAACCCAACCCAACCGGGGATACCAGAATAGACCCCTAAGTGTTCATAGGACTTGCTGTCAAAGTTTTGGAGGTTTCGCATGTTGTTATTCGTGCAGTTGTGTTTCTGTGCTATTTTGAATTTGTATTCCAATGAACCTGAGATGCATTCTTTATCTTATGTGGTTGATGGGATGGCCGACTAAACACAACTTCTTTTCATTTAAATATTTAATGATCATTTAAAATGGCAGTTAGATGACTAGTTGAGATGAAATAATTAACTATTTACAGAAGATCAACACAAAGATATTATAGATACAGGGTTACACATATTCTCGTCGTTATAATCGTCTTTTGGAGTAAGCGTCATTTTCCAACATCGCGTCTCGATGTCAGAGTGTCTATTGACGAATTCTGGCCAGATCCGCTAGAGGCGCCATTCAATTGGCGGGAATGAAGGGAGCTGCCGTTAGTCTGGCACCACACTTACATTCCCTTATCTTTTATTTAATTCACTGGAAATGAGCCCCCTGTAGCGGTTGACCTTTGCGTTTGAGACCCCATGTTCTAATGCGAAAGTTGTTTGTCTTGACGTGTACAATTACCCCTAGAAGTTTGTCGGTGGAATTTCGGAACACCCTGTATTTACGTCTCGTTTTAAAGCCACAGGAAAGGACCTCCTAATTTTGAACCGCGATCAAATGACGAGGACGAACCTGCCCCATCTACAAGTTTCCACAAGCAGTCGTTTGACTCAGGACGTCAGATTTAACGTATACCAAGCCCGAATGCACGACGGATCGTCGGTAGAGTCGGGTTTCGAGCCTGGAACCTTCCGGCTACGAAGCCAAGACCTCACCTCTAGATCTTTCTTGGAAAAGAAATGCCATGGTCGTTTTTACTGAGAAACGATTATTTTTTAAAAGCTAAACATTTCACTATTCACAGCTGTTTGTAATAAATTCAAATATATAAAATATTTTAAAATTAAATGCAGTCAAACCTGTTTTTTGCTGTAGATAGGGACCGCATAAAAGAAACCGCTCAAAAAAATATTCAGAAATTTCATTCTCATTTTTACAACATATTAGATAAAAAAAATTTTATGCGGTGGAGAGCGATCGCATGAAAAAAGGCCCACGTAGAAAATATGTCGAAGATTTACGAAATAGTGAGAAAGTGCTTTCAAACAAAAGATTATAATTAAGATAATAATTAAGATTATAATAAGATAATTAAATTACACATGGAAACATTTTTTAAAAATTTAATTTCTCATTGTACACATGGAGAAATTTTCAAAATGCACATAAATCACTGATACTCGTCGTAGTCCAAAACGCGCATCTTCTTGTGATGAACTGGTTCAAAATCGCTTTTGTCACTTGAAGTTATTACATTTCATTTATTTTTTGATACCATAAAGTCGGTGATAAGTTTTTCGGAAGTTTCCGTTGGAATCCATATACCGCATAAAAAAAAATCGCATAGAAAAGGACCGCATATAAACGGGTTTGACTGTAATCGAAAAATTGATTGAATTCGATAGAGGAAATTGCCTTTTTGAAAATATGTTACTTTTCTCGGGAATTGCTGCCACCGTAAAATGGGATTGTTATTTGCAGAACTGAGCAGCAAGAGGTCAACAACTGAAGAACAATCAATTTGAATGTTAAAAACAACAAACACAACAAATATCCATAGTATTCCTACTTATTTGTTATGATATTGAAGGGCAAGAAGTTCATTGAATATAACCTTGGATATCCACAGTTAAATAATTCCATTTGTGTATACTATTTCAGAAGCATCAAACGTACCCTTGCCAAACGATTTTATTTAACCTCCTAATCAGATGCCACCACCCAATTGGGATATTCGTTGATTATTTCAATCTATTTAAGATGGTAACTAACTGTGTGGCCCGGCGTTGCACGGGCTATCACGAATAATAGGATATTCCAGGCGGAGAGAAGTGAGGTCACGTGAGACCTTGGGATCCATATATTTTCATATGCCCCGCCTCCGTTTTTCTCTAAAATCAACAAATATTGTCACTTACTTTCCCTACCAAACGTTACGAACTTAAACAGTGTAATACAAAAAAGAAAGAAAAAAAAGCATGAAAACTATTTTTTTCCATTGTTAATAAAAAAACACAGAAGCTTGCTCGAAAAGAAATACCAACTTCCGTTAAATAAATAAAAAAAAATGTAACACCGGGTACGAAAACTAATAATAGGGGAAAAAAGAATCCGCCGTGAATGAATTCACCATGCTGCCAATAGATGGCAGCACTTGAATTCATTCATTTTGAAGTTTCTAATTAATATCTTTTTAACTAATTGCAATTTCGGAATTTAAATAGGCGAAATGGATTTCTTGGATTATTTCCCATCTTTTGGTACTTACGGCTAGTTTCAAGATTCAGTGGTTCGTGAGAAGATAGAAGGACATACATACATATGTTTGTTTACCTTCGAATTTTAATAGGATAGTTGAATACTTGAATACATTCAAGCGTGCCCGGGTGATTTTTGTATTTAATATTAATTGTTACGTTGACTTAAATACGAATTTAAATAGCAAAAATTCTGTAATTCGATGCACGAGTCAGAGACGTCATTGTATGTTAAGGAGTTAAAATGGAATCTCTGAGACGTATTTTTTAATTTTATTATTTAAGAGTTTCAGAGTTTACTAAAGAGATAACCCATCAAAATGATAGAAGAAACATATGTTGCTGACAATACTTAAGCCATAAAAATGCTGTTACATACTGAAATATAATACATTGTATGAGACAACAATATTCGAAATAGATTGTTTCGCATCATACTTGTGCTGAACTTAACGACCGAATTGTACTCGAAGTCTTGTTTAAGTCGTAAAAGTAGATACAAAACCCGCCATTGCCTTTCCTGAAGATTGAAGATAAAAGTAACCTTTAACCTTATATCTTCGCGATCGCAGCTAAAATGTTTGTATTTGTAGGTCAATGTAATGTCTACGAGAATGGAAAAACAAGAAGGGAAACATCACGGAAATTGAGAAAATCAGAAATAATATTTTCTAAAAATACTTTTTTAAATTTTGATATTCATAAAGGCCAGATATATGATAAGAATATAACGAATATTTCTTTTATTTTTACTGAGATAGTTTCATAGCAAATGTTTTAACTTGTTTAATTTGATTGCGTAGTTAATTTTGCAACTCCAGACTTGAATAGAATGTAGATGATACCGACAAGATTATATTTCCTTACATATAAATCACTAAAATCGTTTTACAAATCAGTACGACATATTTAAGAACACATATATTCTGGCTGAATTTTTTTAGAACTTTCTCTGAAAAATCTTCTGCGAACTTTGTTTCGAAAGGAAGAAGAACTGCATTAAAGCAGAAAGTCAAGTGAACTAAATTGTCTTCTATTGAAAATAAGATACAACAGTGAAAGTATGTTTACACAAATTATACGATTCGTATATGACCAAAGAAATAATTTGACATGAAGAAGGGAAGCTAAAACACTTAAAAATCTACATTGAAGTACAGTCGCTAAATCCCGAAAAAAAGTTCATTATATAGAAAATTCGTTAAATAGAGATTCACCTTTTAAAATACTTTAAACTACAGAGAACGTATTCTAAATTCATAAACACTAAATATTATTAAAAAATAATTAATCACACCTTTATTTTGTAAATTAATATCTATTTGTTTTATACATTTTATCCATCAAAAAGAAATCTGCAAGGAAAACAAGAATAAAACAAAACATTGTCCGGGAATACAATGCATTTTCAATTTAAAAAGATAATGTTATATGATGAATTATGTGTATTCGTATGATGAAATGCTAAAATTAATGAATTTTACCATTTCATCACACGAAGGCTTGTTGATTTCTGCATCATGATCATTTCCATCTTCATCGTAATTCATTGCTGTATTGTTTTTATTTTTCACACTGTCCACTTCAAAACTGCCTCATCCACATCTTCATAGACACATGCGTTTAAACGTTTTGAACAAGAATTCGATGAATCATAATTTTGTATCCTATCACGATTTTTTTATTACGGTTGATAAGCTGTTTGGAGGAATACCAAATTTTAAAGCAATATACTTTTTTTTCACGCCTTTATCCACCTCATGAAGAATTAAATTCTTTTCTTTGATGCTCAAGCACTTTCCCTTTGACATTTTCCAGCTTCAAGGTCATTGATCACCATAAAATGTGTTAAAAGAAAGAAGAAGTTTGAAATGTTTAGGAATATTTTGAGAAATATGGAGAAAAAAAATATTGGATCACAAGAAAAAGTTCGTTAAATAGAGAATGCATTTCGCTATTCGGAGGTTATTTTAGGAAGAAATTCATAAAATGTTCTTGGTTCCAAGAAAAAGTTCGCAAAATAGAGGTTCGTTAAATAGAGGTCCGACTATAACTACTAACCCGACTCTCCTCGGAAAAGTAAAATTACTTTGCACTACATAACCAGAAAGAAATATTCGCAAAAAAGACTCTATCGGCCAATCTAGATCGTTATTATTAAAAAAAAATCTAAAAAACACAATTCATGCGATATCTTCAACAACAAATGCTTCCCACGATCTATCCAAATTTAACTATAACCCAAAGTCGTTAAAAATACAAATACGATTCTATTTTTGTAGATATTTTCCAAAAAGTTGGAAATAAAAATAGAATACAGAAAAACAAAGCTGTGAAAGTATATAAAACATTCTGATTAAGCATACTTATATCTTTTCTTTAATGTGTTTAAGTCTGAAACTAGAAGCGTAGAATGCTGCTTATTGCAAATTCTTATGCAGCTATCTTCAAACAAACCCTCTTAGAAAGCAATTCGAAAGTTCTGCTCGTGCATTGCTGTGAAACATCGCATTTTATGACTGCGATGACATGACTTTTATGAAGTTTACTGCTGAAAAACCTGTCACAACAGGAATCGGAATAGCTATTTTAAAAACTACACAAGAAACGTGTAATCTTAACCGTGAATATTAAGTATTTCCTTCATAGAAGGATGGAGCAATGTGAAAGCGATGCATTTGCTTGACCTACGTTGTTCTTAGGAAGTGACCTACAAAATAAAATTTCATATTAATGGTCTCCAATTTGAATATTAAGAGATGAGGATACAGTCTTGTCGGTAAAGTCATTTTTAAATATGTCTCCTTTCAAAATTCTTGATGGTATATAAATAATTGGATTTAACTATCTTTTAAAAACTAATTTTTAAAACTAGGATGCAAAATTTATGCTACACGTCTCGTTTAGCATAACAATTGAAATCCACACGCCTATCAATAGCGTGTCTTCAAAATGTTTGCAAAAATAGTAAGTAAACAATACCTATCGGAAACTGTTCTGTGGTGTTCGGTAAGATTAAATTAAACTCGTGTTCCAAAGTTAAAAAATTTACAATAAAAAGATATTTTACAGTTAAAAAAGCTTTCATTGTAACCTTTGCTACTAGGTTTTATATACGGAAGAAAAGAAATTTGTGATTAAGTATTATGTTTTTCCAAAATACCTAATTGAACATCTACTACATTGTGTTGAATCTTTTTTGCATTAATAACGTTTTAGAAGTGGTTACATCTAACTTTATTAATAATTTGAAATCTATTGAATCCTCAATAGAGTTATATTAACTCTTTCGATCTATGTTGCATATTTGCGTGCATCATCCATAATATTGTGAAGTGCGTTTGCTGCATGTATAATAAATGGGTGCTTATAAATTTCTGGCCATTCATTCATGAAATTTCATGGGCTTATATCACCGTCGTCACGACAGTTACTTCATAAAATCATAACATAAAGTTAGTAATATTCCTCGAAAAGAATAACCTTGGTATGATAAAGAAAAGGTAAAATGTGTTGACTGTGCTCGATGTTTAAGCTGAGAGAATTGCAAAGTTCAATGTGTTTAATCTGATAGATGTTCAACGTTTAGTGAATTTAATCTGACAAATTCAATCTTTGTCTGGCATTTTTTTCAATGCTTGTCATGCATTACACAATCTCTTACGAGTTACGTGAATGGTCAGATAATGCAATGGCCTACCTACATCCACGACCAAAATGATTTAAATCTGTAACGAATCTTTTGATCAGTTGATTTTTGTGCCATTCAGAGCGCATTTCTTGCATTTTTTTAGGAATAAATAGAATGCAAATTAAACTCTGAAGTTCGGATCATTAGCACAAATTTCAATGAACGAATCTTCCAAACTAGAACACGTCAATATTCTGAAGATGTTATAATAACTCTTTATGAAACGAAAGTTCATTGCATTTGATAAACATCAACTCTGAGAAATTGATTGACAGCAACGCTTACGACTTCTTCATAATGAGCAAAAACATGAGCAACAAGCCTTCCCTCCCATTTTTCCTTTCTTTTATCAATGAAATGGATCCCTCCCATTCTTTTCCACGCTTTCCTGCTCATCGAACAGGATTTGTAGTAGCGCGTCGTTAAGGTTTCGGATTCTAATATTAGATGAATGACCGCAGCGAATTTCTTGTGTTTTGTTTCGTCTCCCCGAAGCAGCCATTGTTTGGAGAATTGGGTTCCATTGTCGCAACAACGTTTCCTGATAAAAATCAACGGAAGTGGTGCTTCAAGAAATTGCTTTTATTTCTGATTTCCATTCGCGCTAATGACAGAGTTCATGTTTCAAAATGACAAGGTCTGATTGGTTCCTGAAGGCAGCTGAGGTGCTCGTTTCAGAACTCGTTTGGCTTTTGTTTCTGTCAAAGCAGAGCCATCTGACGAGCGGTTCAAAAACTTTTGGACAGCCTGAGATGATAATTAGGTTGTTTTTAAGGATTTTCTGTAACACAACCGGCCATTATTTGAGATATGCGCATTTCTCGCGATATTATATTATTTAATTTTTGAGATTAAACGAGATGAAAAATTTGGACAGGAACTTAATAAATGCTGCATAAAAAAGTTAACATATTGTTTCGAAACTTTTATGATCTGTTTTGATTTTAAAGCTTAATATATAAATGCTGAGAGTTCTAAGATTTAATGAGACTAATTCTTAAAATAAGGATTAAAGTTTGTTTTAGTTAATTTTCCTGTTGAATTTCAAATGAAACAGAGTTAAAATTAAAACAATTCACATTTATTTTATTCAACAATTAAGTTACGGACTAGGATAGTAAATCAGTAAAAAAGTGAGCTGAATGCTTTCTTGCTAATCTTCTGCATCCTAACCTTTAACTAATATGGAACTTTTACATAATATGTTACAAATTGCTCTCTAAAGAAGCATCAAGTTTTGCATCTTTTGAGAAGTTTCTTTCTAAGATGTTAACAATTAGGGCAGGGGGGTTGGCATTCAATTTTGCATATGTTTTCTAAAAGGTTTCCTCACTTACGTTATCCATAAACTATCGCTTGTTATTCTTAGACATATAATATCTTTCTGTTTCAATGTTTCTTTGAACAAACAACAAACACATAATTACAGTTAATTATATTCATTCGAAATATATTTTAACCCGCGATAGGACATTCTATTAGATAGCAAAGAAAATGCGACTCTTAAGGGGTTAAGCAACATACCCAATTTTGCCTTCAAAAATCTTGAGAAGTTAAGGGGTTAAGCAACATACCCAATTTTGCCTTCAAAAATCTTGAGAATTTAAGGGGTTAAGCAACATGCCCAATTTTGCCTTAAAAAATCTTGAGAATTTAAGGGGTTAAGCAACATACCCAATTTTGCCTTCAAAAATCTTGAGAATAAAACTGAATCTTTAATGCTTGTTGTCGCCAGTAGGATACATATTGAAATATTTATTAAATCAATTTACAGGACATAGATTGCAGCCTAAATGATGATAAGAAAATAAAAATAAATTGATGTTCTTCACTTGCCGCTGCATCTTCTAGCTGTGTTTGGAAGCTTGAGAATATCATATTATATTCTTCGATGTTGAAGGAAATTCCTCATCCGCATTTTTATTCATCAAAATTTATCTGTGTTTGAAATTATAGAATGTATTATCAAGGGGATATTTTTCTGAAATAAAGCCCAGTGTTGTCAGTAGGTAACAAACTGTTTTTTAGCCATAAACCACACTTAAAACAATATAGGATTTTGTAAAGTATTTTTCCCATGCTCTGTTGAAGAAATGAAAGTCGAAAAACATTTTTAAATTAATTTTTAAAAATCGGGCTTTCTTGTATCAATCTTTAACGTTATTAATAATATTTGGAGAAAAAAACTGTTTCATGTAGTTTTTAAAATCGTATGATTCCTTCCTTAATTTTTCGAGAAGCTGCAAGATTCTGCAAAAATAAAAGTACTTATATTTTATAACGTTAGCGTATTACCAAGTTAAAATCAAACATAAAAATATTCCCATCCTGGGCAACGCCGTGTATATCAGCAAGCAAGAAATACAGTGGAAAGTTTTAAAAAATTTAAAACCAATAACAGATCTAAATTTCTAATGGCACATTGACATTGTCCAATAGATCACAGAATATTTGCTTTTTATTTTCCAAAAATAATCATACCCAATTTCATTTCCTTGACATTGATCTTACTAATAAATGTGCCAATAAAAAGAACACATTCGATTCGAAACTATTTTCAGGGTTGGTCGCGATCGAGGCTACCGAGATAGCGTTCTGCCTTTTGATATTCATTTGCATAATAAAGGCATCACTTCTTAATATTGCAATTAGTAGACCACAAGGAAAAGTAAGTCTCTCTTTTTATTTCATCGATTCAAATTATTAAAATTCAACTCGCCGCGAATGGGCGTAACCAAAATCGGAAAAACTAGTATTCTTAGAGTAATTATAAGTTACGGTCTCTCTTTTTGTAAAATATACAAGCAATTATCTGATATGCTTTATTTTTTCGTAAACGACGCTCTCAGATTAAATTGGCGGTCCCTGCCCTTCTTAGGAAAAAATATAAATGGTAAAGTATCTTCAAGAGTTGCGTTTTGAAGGTTGCTGACCTCTTCAAGCCTTGGACATTTCTCTAGCTGGAGGTATTAAACAGAATTAAAATTAGCATACACTTAGGCAATAGTAGAAACAACAGGCCTTAGCAACTTCCTAGCATTTTAAATCTTGGAATTAAGCTAACAGTAGCAAGTAACAATTAGTCTTATAATTCAGCAGATAATCTTTATTTTATATTGGCAGAGGAACTAATTACTTCCCAGTATACGAAGTCTACAGAACATGACATATATATACGAAGGATATAAATGTTATGATTCTTATACCTTTGTATACGAAGTAATATACAAAGAGAAAGCATTGTACTTATTAAATCACCGGTCTTCTCGGCTTTCAAAACGAAGATAATCGTCATGACAAATCCTGATGTTTCTAATTGGTGTATTAACATGAAATGTGTTTAATAGCCTGTCCTGTTGACTATGTATTGTTACACATTAATTAGTAAAACTATGTGTAGTTAATTAAAAACCTCAATCGAAAATCTTGGTGGAAGTTGGTCACATCTAATGATGGGATTTCCCGCTAAGCAGAGCAGATTAGTTACACATACGCAAATGGAATAATTAAATTTCTAATTATATATTGTAAGTATTCGGACAAAAGTGAACTGAAATGACATGTTATCAAATTAAGCCAATTTAAAAATATTACTGGAGAATTGAAATTTCCAGGCACAAAAAATAAGCAGCATTCTACGGTGCTAAATGTACCACTATTTTATTTTAGCAGAAGATGTATTTATTACTGGAGAATTGAAATTTCCAGGAGCAAAAAATAAGCAGCATTCTTCTTTACTAAATGTACCATATTTTATTTTAACAGAAGATGTATTCATTACTGGAGAATTGAAATTTCCAGGAATAAAAAATAAGCAGCATTCTACGGTGCTATATGTACCACTATTTTATTTTAACAGAAGATGTATTCATTACTGGATGATTGAAATTTCCAGGAACAAAAAATAAGCAGCATTCTACGGTGCTAAATGTACCACTATTTTATTTTAACAGAACATCTATTCGATGCCCAAACGCTGACATCTTTCTAAGATACATTGTTTTTTTACGGATAACTTGAACATGTACAATCAACAAACTACAACTATTTAAATTTGTACACTAACATGACAAATTTCTCAGATTTGAAATTACTCTAACATATTTAAACTTATGACGACGTAGCAATATGTTGGAATGATGATAACATCGTAAAGGTTGCCAAATGCTAAATTTATCAAAGAGAGCACGCATTATAAGGTGCATTTATCTCTACGATGAGGCGAATACTTAAATTTCTAATAATATTCAAAAACTTTAAAGCTGCATATTAAATAGATTCGCATGCCAGTGTTTTGAAGTGCATTCCGAATGCTGTTCTTAAATTAGACCTCACTGAAACGTTAATTTGCCTTATATAAATATGGTGAGGTCGCTTGAAGGTGCTGGCAGCAACCCTACTTCGTGCTCATGTTTCTCTTCCCGGGGGGTCATCAAAACATTCTACAACCATTGGGTTAAGTCGGCTCTCCTTTGTAATGGAATGGAATGCTATTCGAATATATAGAAAAATCGCGAACAATGAATACACAATGTTGCAATTAAACAATGAATTTTATTCTTTTCTGTTCGTAAAATTTATAGTAAATACCAATATAAACCTTGCTTAAATGGCGTTTTGCTTATAACGTTAGATTTGTTTATAGCGATTTTTGGAATTAAGTTTTTCCTAAAGTGTTACATGAGTAGTTGCTGACAATAATTCCAAATTTGTGGAAGAATTTGGTATTCGCTAATGAAATCATATTTTCTACTGTGAAAACTAAGCATTAGGCACATGCTTTCAAAATGGACGAAAATCACACAAGTAAAATCTACTTTCTTCTACAAGTTATAATATCCGTATATATACGAAATAATTAGTGTAGAAAAGAATACTAAATAGTTACGGATTTTTTTATTTAAAAACCCAACAAATTAAACAAATTATGCATTTATTATTTTTTTATTTTTCTTGAAATTATCGTGTCAGGAGTTTTTGAGTAAAAAAAATTAAAAAATTCGTACAGTGTGGGATTACGTATAATTCTTCAAGTGACAGCTTTGGTGCTACTGTCAGCATAGAAAACAAAAGTATGTAAATAAATCTGTCACAACTTTCCTTCCGGTCTTTTGTTTTGCATATCCAGGTATGCTAGAGCATATCCGTCTCAAGGACTTATTGTAACAGTACCGTTATCGTTCGATTGCTGACATGCATGAGGATATACTTAACAGTCTGCGAACCCCTTCTAGACGTGCTTAACATGCGTCGTGCGATTACGACAGCTGCAAGAATTCTGATACACTATGACCCTCTAGAAAAAAGTTCGAGTCCGTTTTCATCGAAACAAATTACGCAAAGAATGCTTTTAACCTGGAAGCACTGTCACTAAATAAGGTTACTCTGTACGCCTCGGATATCTCTATACATACAAAAGTTTTGATTATGTTCCGGATCTAGAAAGCTCACTGAGCCCGATAAATTAGAGGCAGTTTCGTCGAGTTAGTTCGCCAAAAGGTTTCATTTAAAAGCATAAGATATTATTTTTTTTAACCGTTTCCGAAAAGAAAATAAAGTATGTTGGGCAAAATGGAAAGGAGCAATGATGTTCTTTATCGTCGCTTAAGAAGAAGCGCCATCTATCTCAATTTTTTTGCAATTTCAAAGAGGAAGAGAATACTCAAATTTTCGCAGCCAATAACGAATATTTCTGAATTTTATTTTTCATATCTGGTAGGAGCATGCGGCCTCGTGTTCATATCGGATGTTAAAAAAATTCAGAAATATTCATTATTGGTTGTGAAAAATCAATTCCTCTTTGAAATTGAAAAAAAAATGAGATATGTAGTATTTCTTCTTAAGCCACGATAAAGAACATTTATCTGTCTTGTGCATAGTGTTCTGACTCTTACCTCGATCAGAATTTGCCATAATTGAAAACGTTTGTAACCTGAAATTTCTGTGAAGGATGACATGTGAAATTATTTGGAGTCTTTATTGTTTTCTGACAAATAGAAATTAACCACTTTTTCTTGCCTCTAAAGTTGACGATTTCTTAATTTACACACTTATCATTATTATTATTTTTACACACTTATCATTTTTTAATTTAACTTTATTTAAAGTTGACTAATTTTATGTTTATTAAGATGGAATTTTATAATAGATTTAGCGCTTCTGCATGTGCTAGAATTTTTAAATTTTCTACTCTTATGTTTTCTTGATATCAATGCCCTATTCGAATATTTTCGTAACTCAGTTGTCTGTTATTCGATTAATTTAATTAAATTTTGATTCCATACAAGAGGCGCCACCTAGTGGAGAATTTAAGAAAAAAATTGATTACAAGATTCAATAATATTAATTATAATGGATTATAAATTAAGGGCTGAAAAAATTAAAATAAATTATAAAAAAACTACTTCCAATTTCTGTTACTACTACCACTAATAAGCGCATTTTTAAATACTGTTTTTATTAAACTTACTTTCGCTAAGTTTTATAATCCTTTCGCGATGAGTTTTTTTTTCAACGGCACATCAATTTCGGTAGCATGAACTATAAGTAGGTCATACTAGAATGACAAATCAAAGGTGTTTCATTTTTAGGAAAGATGTATACTCCCTAAGACTGGAACATATATTCCCATCCGTCCTGATCACTAGGGCATACGTATCCCAGTAGTCTTCATTAAATAATTTTGTAAAGAAAAAAATAAACAGTTCCGCACCTTAAATCTATAAATCAATCTAAATTTTATTGAAATTACACTATATTTCCCGAAAACAAAGCATAGTTATCAAATAAGCCGATGCAACACTGTGGAAAACCTCAATGCAGCAGTCTGTTATAATCACATCATGTTCTATAAATGAAACTCCTTCTCAAAACTTGGTA
Source organism: Araneus ventricosus (assembly GCA_013235015.1). Lineage (NCBI taxonomy): Eukaryota > Metazoa > Arthropoda > Arachnida > Araneae > Araneidae > Araneus > Araneus ventricosus. Next base: position 3,574 of record BGPR01022201.1, on the reverse strand, counting down.
GGAGTGATAGGAAAAACTTCTACTAGCCCAAAGAGCATTTTTATCCCGCCCAAGGAGTATAGCCCTTATTACCCCAAGGAGTATTTTTATCCCGCCCAGGAAGTATAGCCCTTAGTAGCCCAAGGAGTATAGCCCTTAGTAGCCCAAGGAGTATAGCTCTTAGTAGCCCAAGGAGTATAGCCCTTAGTAGCCCAAGGATTATTTTTTAAAGTTCGTTCGGGACGTATATGTCCCGTTATACGCGAAAGGATTAATACTAAATCTGATTTTATTTAACCGATTGGACTGAGAAAGATTCTATATGCAAGCATCAGTAAGGAGCCTTCCACTACAAAAGATATTATTTGAAGACGTACTATTTAAAAACTAACTTCAATAGTTAGCAGTACGGTTTACATGGAAAAAATTAATAATTAAAATATCTTTGTTTTTGACATTTCAAGCGCTTTCTACGTATTGCCGTGACAAAAGTCCTATGGTTTTCGAATGTTGGTTTTTACATTTCGTTTTCATGGGTGACGTTTTCAAGCCATCTATAAACACATTATCTATGTTATCCCTTCATTACGCAAAGCTATCACACACCTCATATTAGATGCTGCGATCTCTTAGATAACAAATTCTATTTTCTTAATCAGCAAAATCTGAATTTTTCATTTTTATAACTAAATACTTAAAATGCATTTATTTGTGCTCATTTTATTTTATTTCCACCAAGTCACAAAAGCATCTCCAGATTTTTTGCAAGTCATTCTCATCACAAAAATTGCACTTTTTAGAGGTTATTGGGAAACTAACCATTATTCGTACCGATTTTTGGTAATTATACACAATATACTAAAACAAATTCGTTAAATCCCTTTTGTATTAAATAATCCAATAGTGACAACTTAAATCATGTTAATAAAAAAGTAGAAATGATGAAAAAGAACTTGCGAATTTGTGTGAGTCGATTGTAAAGATCGGAATTGTGGTTTACGGCCTTTGGTGATGGATAATTGAAACCGAAACTTCGTTAATCCCCGTTAAGGGTACAATGGCGCGAAACCAATGCCAACTGATTTCAAGGAGGGAAGCAAATTATATTCACACGGTCTGACTGATCACACCTAACATATAAATTCTAAAAGATCTAAATGTTCTAAAAGATTTAAATGTTCTAAAAGATCTGTTTTCACTTTGAAAATATACCTAATTATTGGCAAAATACGAGCTCTTCAACAGGAAAGTTCTTTTTCTATTGTCTCTCAAAATTCAATGCTATGTTTAAAGTGTCTAAAAACACTATTAAGCACTTGTGAAAACACTGTGTCATTCTGATCAGCTGTAGAAACTCAATTCATCGCGCCTACACATAAAGACAGAATTTCATTACAAACGTTGATAAGTCCTTGAAGGTGAAGGATTACTCTCATTAAGAATCAATGATTTTAGTTCTCTCTTAACAAAAGCCTTTATCTCTTTCGACAAGTGCATGTCAACGTTAAACTATTAAACAAACCAACTTATTATCGCATAAGGTACTGAAAGGTGGCTTCCGTGAGAAACTAAATCATTTCTGATTTCGATTGAACTGAATTGTTTACGGGAGGTCATTCGAATAAAATAGTTAATTATTATTAGTGAAAATGGCAATTGCTTTCGGCAAGGATAACCTTGATTAAGAGGCAGTAGTTAATGAGTCTGTTGCTAATCCGAATTAAATGTTCCCACGCAAACTAAGCGAAGCGTGAAACCATCCGCAGCACTTCACGCTCTTCGGGATAATCCAGACTAATAAAAAACATCTTTCGCAATAAATGTCACGGTCTCTTCTTTTTTCAACCGTGGTTTCTTTGCTTTTCTAGAAGCCATGTCAATCGGTTTTCACAGCGATAAATAAGCCGTTCATTATTTCAATGAACTAGTAAAAGAAAAGTAAAATTATTGAAGCACAGCAGAACCCAAGGAATCTTGAGTAGACAGAATCTAAGTACAGCAGACCTAAGGAATCCGAAGTACAGCAGAACGCAAGGAATCTTGAGTAGACAGAACCTAAGTACATCAGACCTAAGGAATCCGAAGTACAGCAGAACACAAGGAATCTTGAGTAGACAGAACCTAAGTACAGCA
>BGPR01022199.1:0-25636 GCA_013235015.1 Araneus ventricosus | reverse complement strand
ATTTAATTTGTTATTTGAAAAATAAAGTCATTTTCTGAGACTAAAGTTAGCTTTTAATTACAAGTCATGCAAATGTCACCTATGCTCGAAAATTGCTTTTATATAATCCGGCTTGTTTAGTTTAGTTATATTAAAGAAACTCGAGGGCTAAAATTGGAATGTACCTTGTAATTTTGAATCGTGATGAGATGACAAGACGACGCCTGAGCTAGCTATGAAATAGCATGCTTGCATATTTTAAATACATTAAAACACTAAAACATTGTAATATTTTTTGAATTTGTTTGAATTGTTAATTTCATTTTTATTTGATTTTACTCTTTATATTTTAAATATATTAACGTGTATTTATATAAGAATACAGTCAGGTGGGAATTCAATGCTAGTCACACCAGGTAGGCAGTTCTCATGACAATAATTAGAAATAGCATTTTGCGGGAATTAATGCAATTAGCAAATTGCCACAATGAGTTGAATGAACGCTTTTTTTTCACAGATTCCTTGTGAAAATCATTAAAAAGTTTTTATTACGCTGTTTTGTTAGGAACTTTCAAATATACAAACGCAATTATGTTCCATAAAGTCGCGTCGTTAACTTTCAGTGATCATCCCAGGTGTAGACAAAAAAGATTGTCTAATGAATATAAAGGCAAAAATTCATCCTCCCGTTGAGAAGGTTTTATTCATAACTTTTAATGTTGTTTGTGATAATTTGATCTCAAATCTTTCTAGAAAAAACAAACATTACAGAAATAATTTGGGAATCTTTATTTATTTATTTATTATCATACTAACATACTTAACGAAGAGAAAAAGCTTGTGTTGAAAGATTAAAATCTATGCATAAAAATGACATAGATACATCAGAACTTGTCGTTGAAATAGAAAAAAATTTAGTGTTTATTAAAAATACCCACGAAAATTTTGTAGCATAACTGAAATATATCAAGTCCGTAAAAGTTCTTTAATCAACGCTTTCTAATAACCCTATAGCAGGAAAATTTCCTTTCTTGAAAAAGAGGCAAAAACTATTATAGAATTTCAGCATCGAAAAACATGTTAAATTGTATGGTATGTATCAATTAAGCAGCATTGATACATCTAAAATAGTTGAATCTTTGATTGCAGAAACCATATGAGTCAATATTTTTAAAAAAATTTCGTTCATGCTATTTTCACATTCTAAAGAGGTATTTACCGGGTGGTCTAGCGGCTAGTGTTTTAAAAACAATCTAATAGATGGAGTAAGCTGCAAGCAAGTGAGGCCAAACTTGGTGCGCGTGATCTTTAAAGCAGGCAATTGTATAGGTGTGTGTTTCGTTAGTGAAAGCCAAAATGAATAAATAATGAACAGATATTCGAGTATTTATTGTGCTCGAAATGCCATGAAAATGTTAAGGCAGTGCACCGGACATGGCCGGAGGAGTTTTACAACAAGAACTGGCCGGACAAAGGGACCATGAAAAGGTAAGCTCCACACGATTGAGAGCTAAATCTGCTCAGGCGTGATGGATGGATTTCAGAACCGCCTCACTGCTGTCCTTGTTAAAGAAGGCTGTCACCTCGAACCCCTTTATCAATAATTGCTTACCGCGTAATTTCAATATATATCATTAAAATATTTTCATCACTCTTATTTGTTTTAAAATTCCGATTCGTTTCAAACATTTACCCGCTTGGCCACCCTGTATATAATGAGTCAAGAAATGACAAGAGTCAAGTAAAGTCACAGTATCTACACTATTAAAATTCGACTGTATGTATGTATGTATGTGTGTGTGTGTGTGTGTGTGTGTGTGTGTGTCGGGCTATCTTCTCACGAACCACTGTACGCAGAAACGAGCGGAAAGTACCAAAAGATGGGGAATAATTCAAGGAATCCGTTTTGACCATTTAAATTCCGAAATTTTAACTAGTAAAAAAGATATTAACTAAAAACTAATTTACAATGATACTTTTCATTGTTGCAGCGCAATTCAAACCATTTTTATTGTTTAAACAAATGTTAATTGCGTGTTTCTGTTTCATTGTTGAAAGCAACAACAATGCAATATTGATCCCTCAACAATGTAATATGGATTGCCTTATGTGCGGGTTTTGGTAATTGATACAAAGAAACAGTGAAAATTAAATCGCTCAAATGGGGTTTTCACTAAAAATGTTGTTCTCCGTGAGGTTTTACTTTGAGATTTCACGCATGTAGTGCATATTGCTTCATGCGTATATACTTCAGTTTGAATAAATGGTAGTTACATTTTTTAAAATACATCAATAATGGAGAGTCGAGGAGTCGTCCTTTTTTGGAGCAGCCAGAGTCGGTTAAAAATAATTCTGGAGTCAGAGTCGGTTTCAATACCATGTTTTAATTTATAAACTTTGGAAGTAGAATTGTTCATTTTAAAGTTGTATTAATTACTATACGGTTTATTGTTTAAAAGTTTAAAATAAAATTTATTTTCCAAACCCCTCGTGTTTTCATTGAAACTATACTGTTTAAAGGTAATAAAGAGACTTGATTTGAAAGTTTTAATTCAACAATATAGGATTCAAAGGAAATATTTCTAGAAAAAAAAGACAATATATTTCTAGAAAAATAAACTGGAGGCGGGCATATGAAAAAATATGGATCCCAAGCAACACCGGGTTATTTCCTTCCCTCCGTACTAAAGTCAGACAAAAAAATAATTCCGGAATCGGATAGAACATTCATTTTGCCAGGACGCTGTATTTTTTATTTTCTTTTTGTACAAAATAAGGATTCTTTTTGTATTTTTTGCAATTTTTTAAAAAAATAAGTCGATTTCGACGCGTTTTCACGGACGGAATGTTTGAACCGCTCTTTTCTCCTTATTTATTTAGGAGAGAATGTTGGGCATGTGTACGTGACCTCCGTTCTCTCCGCCAGAGAATGACGCATTATACGAGATAGCTCGTGCAACGCCGTGCCTCGCAGTTATCTCGATTTTCGCCGGGTTATTTGCTTCCTTCTGTACAAAAGTCACACAAAAAACAATTCCGAAATTAGATAGACCAGAGGTTCCCGACCTATGGTACGCGTATCCTTGGGGTTACGCAAAGGACCATTTGAGGGTACGTGAAATAAAAATTGTCAATGGCGGAAACAAGAAAACATAAGGGATTAAAGAAGTTAGAGAATTTTCTTTCTCCAAGTGAATACTTGGTATTTAAGAACTATAGTTCTTGAATATTTGATTAATACGGAGTGTAATTTTTATCCATCCTTATAAGTTAATGCGAAACCATTACAATACTGATTTCATTTGTTTTGTCATTCATCTACTATTGTAAAAATTCAATAAAAAGTAAAATAAGTCCAGAAAATGTTATAAATGTTATTAATTCATTTGACTCTTAAGCTAACCTAAACCCTTAGCATCATTGATAAAAACTTTGCATAGACGGATGGTTGGTGGTGGTGCCGGAGGATATGTCAATAAGGGGTACGCGAAAATATAAAACAAAGGGTACGCGAGGGAATAAAGATTCTGAACCCCTGAGATAGACTATTCATTTCTCCAGGACACTGTAATTGTTTTTGTATTTATTAAAATAGTCAATTTTGACGAGTTTTCGCAGGCGGAATGTTTGAACCGCTCTTTTCTCCTTATTTATTTAGGAGAGAATGTTGGGCATGTTTCACGTTACCTCAATTCTTTCCGCCAGGGAATGACGCATTATTCGAGATAGCCCGTGCAACGCCAGGCCACGCAGTTAGGTATATAAAATCTGCCCGGTAAAAAAATTTTAATCATTGATTTAAAAAAAAATAATCAGTTCATTAAAGCTCCCAGCATTTTGATAATATTGTCTCATATGGTTTCTGCAATCAAAGATTCAGTTAAAGAACTTTTTATAGAAAAATCCTGAAAAAAATATTTAGATTTTTACTTTCTATATAATTATTTTATAAACAATAATAATTCTATTTTTTAGACATTATGCATGAATTTTGTATAACTTTAAAATATACTATTTTACAACACGTTCAACAATTTTAATAAAAGGAGAGATAAAATGTTTTTAACACCCTGGTTTTAATGAGAATTTAAAGTGGTTTTTCAAGAGAAGACTCAAGAAAAACAAGTAAAGTTGCATCGATTATGCTGATATGAATGTTTAATATTAACTATATTTCGTATTTTTATCATTCCCTAGCAGAGTACCCGGCGTTGTCCGGTCTTATTCAGGTCAAAATATTTTGGAAGAAAAGAAACTGAACAATATTTTATAAATAAGATAATGCTTATTAATATTACTTTTTTCAGGAAATATTTCTCAATTTTTTATGAAACAGTTCATAAATTAAATTTCTTTCATTTATCATAAATCATAATATAGAGTATTACATTGTTAACCAATATTTGGGGGAATCTTATTATTTTATCAACCCAAGGACATAAAACTTTCATTGGTTCATTTGATAAATGTCTTCCTTTGACTCACCTTCATCCAACCCAGAAGAGTGCGAGATATAGCCCATTTCTCAACACAGTATTTTGCTGTGTTGTTGAACATTGTGAGAGTCATTTTTCAACTAAAATGTCAACTATTACAGCGTCTAAATCAACTAACGAAATATGCTTCGACATAATTGCTCCAGCCGTTCAAAATAAACTTTTCTACATATCTTATCGGTAGCTATCCTAAAGGGTTGACTAAAAATGATTTAACCCTTCCATACTTTAATTCCGACATTATTGAAACCAACGAATTAAATTTCATTTCGATCAGTCCATTTTTACGTGTATTTCTGAGACCTTGACCCAACCTACACTGAAGGAACTGGGTTAGGGATTATTTATACCAACAATATTTCCTGTCGGTTAATGAGGAACATGCTTACCAAATTCCAACAAAATCGCTCCAGCAATATCGAGTTTCGTGACAATCGGCCTACTTTTTTGCTCAACCCTTCCTGGGGTTTTGGATGAGTATTTATTTACCCATAAAGTGCTTTTATTTTGCCTATGAGGAACATGTGTATCAAATTTAATCAAATTGCCCCAGCCGTATCAAATTTCAAGTCAATCGTCCATTTGCCGAATGCATTTAAACGACTTTGTTCCGCCCTAACTTCAAAGATTGGTTTGGCGTTTATTTACCCCTACAATATTCTTATTTAGCTAATTAGAAGTATATGTTAGGGTGGGCCGAAAAAAACTTTTTTTTCTTTTCGAAACGCTATAGCGCGGAAAACTTGCCTCTATGGTAGATAAGTAAAATACAAAAAAAAACTTTTGCTTTTGCTTTCATCTATCTGTAGCACATCGACCCTAAACTTTTCGAAAATATACGATTTTAATAATTTTTCTAATAACTTGAAAAGTATCAAATAACTTCTATAATAAGTAGCTATAGGTATAGCTTAGTAGGAAAAAGTGTAGGAAAGATAAATAAATGAAAAAAATAATATATTTTATAATTTTCTAATAGCGCATTACACTAAAAAAAAGCACATTTTTTTACAAAAAAATGACAAATTTCCATTGAAACAAAAAGTTGTTTCTGATTGTGTAAAATTTCAATTTGTAATCAAATATAGTCCTTTACTTGCCTTCAGTTTCTTTTAGTAGTTTGAAATATGATTTGCTTGAAAAACCTGGCATTGAAGATCTTGAAAGAAGTGTAGTTCTTATGAAACCATCTCTGGAATTAAAACCGACGATTTTTTGTGATGCCTCGGTTACCAGCTTCACACCTCGTTCCACTGTTTGGGTGTGACATGGGAACTCGTCAAAGTTCCACTCTTTCGCTGTTCCACCTGATTGGACCTAAGACCAAATCACTTGATTCGTGAATCTTCGCAGCAAAGGTGGCGGTGAAATTGAAGTAGTGTTCCACTGAATCATTTCAAATGTAGTTTAGGAAATTTTGGTTTTTTGGTATAAAAATCCAGTTTCAGTCAAATAAGAAAGAATGCTATTGGCAATGCTATGAGCAGACCCAGAAGAGGGTGCAACGTGACCAACGAATACAGAAAATCGTTCTTGTAAAATTGAAAAATGTTCCTCATTTATGGTTCTTCGAAACTGCTTTGAGTTTACTTTTTCAATCACGAGGGTGTCTTCGTATGTCACACCCAAGCAGTGGAACGATGTGTGAAGCTGGTAAACGAGGCATCACAAAAAGTCGTCGGTTCCAATTCCAGAGATGGTTTCATAAGAACTACACTTCTTTCAAGATCTTCAATGCCAGGTTTTTCAAGCAAATCTTATTCCAAAGTACTAAAAGAAACTGAAGGCGAGTAAAGGACTATATTTGATTACAAATTGAAATTTTACACAATCAGAAACAATTTTTTGTTTCAAAGGAAATTTGTCATTTTTTTGTAAAAAAATGTGTTTTTTTTTAGTGTAATGCGCTATTAGCAAATTATAAAATATATTATTTTTTTCATTTATTTATCTTTCCTACACTTTTTTCTACTAAACTATATCTATAGCTACTTATTATAGAAGTTATTTGATATTTTTTCAAGTTATTAGAAAAATTATGAAAATCGTATATTTTCGAAAAGTTTAAGGTTGATGCGCTACCGCCAGATGTTAGCAAAAGAATTTTTTTTTTTGCATTTTACTTATCTACCCTAGAGGCAAGTTTTCCGCGCTATAGCGTTTCGAAAAGAAAAAAAAAAGGTTTTTTCGGCCCACCCTAGTAATGTACCAAAATTAATCAAAATTGCCTTAGCCGTATCCAACAGCATGCCAATCGGCTCAAGGTCTTACCCCACTCTGAGGAATTGGATTAGCGTTTATTTATCCATACACTACTTTTAGTCAGCCTGTGAGGAACATATATACCCTGTGTCATTAAAATTGCCCCAGTCGTATCAATTTTTATGTCAATCGGCTTATTTGTTATATGTATTTAAAAGACTTAACCCCATCCTACCCTCACGGATTTGGTTAGAGCTTATTTACCCTTAGAGCATTTTTAATCAGCCACTAATTAGCATATGTATCGAATTTCATCAAAATCACTCTAGCCATATCCAACAGCATGTCAACCGTCCCAAGAGTTTAGATGCATTTTGAAGAATTTTCCCCACCCTTCTCTGAGTAATTAGATTCGCATTTATTTACCCAAACACTGCTTTCAGTCATCCTATGAGGAATATATGTGTCCAGTATCATCAAAATTACGCCAGATATATCAAATTCATGCCAATATTTGCATTTATTAAATGTATTTTAAAGACTTTGCCCCACATTATCCTGACGGATGGATTAGCGTTTATTTACCCCAATAGTATTGTTAGTTGGTTAATTAGAAGTGTGTGTACCAAATTTCATCAAAATCGCCCAAGCCACCGAAAACGTCAATCTGCCTATTTATAACATATGTTTTGGAGACTTTGCCCCACCAAACTCCTAAGGCTTGGGTTAGGGTTTATTTACCCCAACAGTACTTTACGTCATATAGTGAGGAACATGTGTACCAAGTTTTATCAAAATCGCCAAACATGTCAATCGGCCTATTAGTAACATGTATTTTGGAAAATTTGCCCCGCTCTACCTTGAGGGATTGGGATAGGGATTATTTACCCCTACAGTACTTCAAGCCGGATAATGAGAACCTGTGTACCAAGTTTATATATAGAAATATTTATCATGATTCATTATTTAATATATTAAATGAATTCTCTTTCTGATCTTGATTCCTTATTGAATGATGTGGAGAAAATAACAGTCACTTATTCAAGCGAGATACCCAAACAAAGTTTGATATGAAAGAGAAAACTATATTTTCTTTCATACAACGAAATTCTTAAGTTCTTTTAATAGTATTTCTGTAATTATTGACGTACGCGAATTTCAGATATAAATTCTTATTATTGAATACGAAATATGTCAATTATCAACGAAAATTAATTAAACTAATTATAAAAATTAAATAATGTAACAATTAATAAATGCAATTACTATCAGTAAAATATTCTAGCAAAATTAAATGTTGATTTATATTATCCTAAAACTTTATGGCTGATAAAATAGAAAGAAAACTACCGACCACCCTCAGCATACGGATAAACTGAATGACCGGCCGCTGCAGACAATAATACGGGTACTGTGATTTGAACAAACCAGCCTCCATTACGTTACGGCCCGTGTACAAAACCCTCCCGAAAGAGGTGCGTCCAATCATCGGCGAAGGTTCCGTTAGCCAGGCAACACTCCACTGTTGTACTCTCCAGAGATGCGAGAACCTGCTTGCATATACGGCAAGTTCTCATCCCCATATTTGAGGCACCCCCCACGGAGAAATTGTTATGGCTGATATGTCAAATTGTGAAATTTCACATCTTTTCAGAGGACTCTCAAGAATTTCTGCAAAAGGAACTCCCAAGAAGCTGAATCCGCAACTGAAAGTAAGGTGTATGCAATTTTGTCTGAGAAAAAAGTGAAAAGCAAAGATAAAAAGCTTCTAAAAATGATTGCGCCGTTCTCACTCCAAATGCGTAATGTTTTTTTTTAAAAAAATCATGTTAAGAAACTTAATGGGAATTTTTAATAATAATTCGAACATGGAAAGAAAATATCAAATGAATTGTAAAAAATACATCATATTGCAGAATTTCGTGTTCATTAACTTTATTACTTAGAAATACCAGCCATAAAAAATGGCTTATTTTATTTTCATATTTTTCATTACTCGCGTGTTTGAGTTTTGTTTTTTAGAAAATAAGTGATGAAAAAATTCTTTAAAGCGGCATTAAACCCAATTTTTTACTTGCTGAATTGGAACGCTTTTATTTATAATGCTCCTTAATTAAAAATAATTTTAACTGCTACTTTAGTAAGCATTTTAATGTAACATGTTTCGATAGATGAATCACTACTGATAACCTGAAACAAGTCATCATTTTTATACATTAACCATACAACTATTTCAACAGAATTTTTAGATAATACATCGGGGCTAACAATAGAATCGGTGAGAAGAACAGTTTTAGTCCGAAATTCTCAATTTGAGATAATCAAGTTTTAAGTTTGGACAGGTACTGTTCTTCTATACTCATTCGAATTTCAAACATAAATGGAAACAACATAAAGTAGGCTAGTATAATCGAGGCCGTGCGCAAAAGTCTTTCCTACTTTTTGCGCACGGCCTCGGTATAATGCTGTTCTTATACTCAGTGTTTAAATCTGTATTTATCAAACTGTGTAATAAAAAAAGCCGGAATTTGGACTTCTACTGTTCTTTTTCTCATTCATTCAATTTAGATATTCATTTTACATAGATTTAAACATTCAAATCCGGATGGTAGCTGCTCAAGATTTTAAAATGCTGTAGCTTCTATGCTTCTCATGAGGTCTATGTTCCACAAAAGGTTTCTGCTTAACTATTAGTAAACTAGAAAATCACCCGTCATACCCAAACTGCCTCTTCATTCCAGAGATTTCCCGTCAAATTTGACTTGTTTAAATAGATATATATGCGAGAGAACTGTTGATTGAAAACAAATAAAATAAACAAGTTTTATTAAAGGAAATATTTTTTATTTACATATTATTTACATATTTCTTTATTCAAAAACCTCTTGGTAAACAACATTCCATGTAAAGTATTTTTCGTTGTTTAAAAATTTTCCTTGCACTTCAGATGTCTTTGTGTAAATTTTTACGTTGTCAAAAAATATTATCAAATTATATCATCACGATTGCAATAAATAATCAGACATATTGTGGCGTCCAAACTATATCACGCGCATGATATGACATGATTTATTACTTTCTATTAAAAAACGGAAATTAATTTGAAATATATGATTAATATAATTTAAAATTTCTCGGGAACTATTGATCATAGCGAGATAAATTTTATATCAATCGATAGCAAATTTTATTGCACTATTTTAGAGCTATTAAATTTGAAATTATAACGACAAGTACTTTTTAAATTTAAAATTACTGAAATTTAGGTGCTCTAACAAAAAAATAATGATGCTTAACGTCTCGCAGTGCTATGGGGCGAATTTTATTAGTGGTGACGTCAGAGCGTTACCGGATCAGTGAGAACCAGATCTGGACTATTATATTAGTAATACATAAATAAATGATTGTTTACAACCATCGCGTAATACAATGGATAGCATTGGAAAGAAAAATTACGAAATAGAAGGCATTGGAAGAAATTTCGAAATGTAGGGCAAAGCTGTCGTGAAAAAAATTCCAAGCGAACATTCTTGCTAGCTGAGGTGAGTGGAAGAATACCCACTGTATAATTAGTCAGATATGTAATGCACAGAGTGGTCAACGGGACAGGATTTTAAACATTGGTTATGACATAGTTTCGAGGTCAATGTAAGTGACAGGATGTGTGAGAAAGCAAAAAAAGCAACCCGCTTTTCTTCTTTCTCCCCTGTCTTCAGCTCGATCTAGAATAGCAGTTGTAAGATTTGCTGACCAATGAACTAGTTCAAGGGCAAAAGAATAGGGAGGAGATTCCATCTCCTTTAGTTGAATCTAGTACATCGAAAATCAACGGTCTCCTGTCAGTTATTTCTTTTTTTCTCCTATCTTTATTTATTAGCCATCTGGACAAGTCGGGAACCGAGATATTCACGAAAAGGAATTGGACTCAAAAGAGAGCCGGTTAAAGTTAGCTTTGGCTTTTGGATTTGCATATCTATTAGTAAATGGAATAGCAGGGCAGGATAAATGGCGGCCGGACCGAAATCAACGGCATAGTGGCGGGGCAGGGAAGTAAGGGTGGTTTAGATGACCCGGGCGCCAGACAAAACGTTCGCAAACGTTCAAGGGCAGTGGAGCCGGCACGCACCGAAACGCCGCACAGTGGGGTATTTGCATGAAAAAAGTGGACAAAATTATTTTCTCTCCATTTCTTGCCTAGAACATGCAATTTTTTTATATTTATATATTTTAAATCTGTTATTATAGTTTATGAACATAAAAAGATTGTAAATATTAATTAACCACATTCAAATTAAATATTTTAATCAGTGTTGCGAAACAATGCTGTTTGTAAGTAAGTATCACCATTTTAAATAGTGCACCATAAAATAAGATTAAGAAATTTTTTTTCATGAGATTATTCCAGAGATTTTTCTTCTTCACTAAGATCATCTTCTTTGCTGATGGCATCTTTTTGTTCCCTAACGACATCATCTTCTTAACTAATTTCTTCCTCTCAGAATCTTCATTTTTCGCTACTTGTCGGGGTAAAAGCTTCTCTAGGACTTTTTAAAACGGTTTATAGTCCTTTTTTCCTCATTAGTCTAGAATAAGACAAAAAGGGTCGTAGGTCATTAACAGTCTATTGATAATATCGATATATTTATAATATCGCATCCTTCAAATATTCAGCAAGTCTTATAGCTGTGTGGTCAAGCAAGATCTTGGACATTAATTTGAATAGATGTTTGTGAAACTTGGTAACTATTTTTGGTGGGATAACATTCTTTTTAAGCATTTTGTATTGATTTCTTGTTAAACCAGCTTCCACAAAAATTTAGAGGACCTCTGTTAGAGTTAACTTTTCTGTTTTATTTTGTAAAGCATGAAATGTTTTTTCTGTATTTCGTTGCACGGCTGGATTTCAAGTAATGTCTTTAACAATTTTGGAAGCATTGATTTCATTTTTTTCAGCTTTGAGGTTCATTTGAGCAGAAAAAGTCAGTTGTTCCGTTGGCACTTCAGTTCTTAACTTCTGTGACCTTCTCCTTTTGGTGCTAGCACATGCTTCTTGAAATGGATTGGGTGGACGACCCGAAGACATAAATTTTGAATTTTCAAGCGAAATGAAATTAATACATCCCTCAAGCCAATCCATGTTTCACTTTAAAACTTCTTCTTTTTTGTGTGCCGCTGTCCACTTTGTTTTAAGCTGAGAGTTAAAGTACGAGAGCTTATGTTTAAATCTGCTTCGTCACAGTTCAGAGTAATTTAACATATTAAAAAGTTTTCCTTCGAGGTATATCAATCTCATGCGAATTCATTTTTGGGAGATTCTTTCATGAGACTATATAGATACTTTCTCTACAAAACTTTCATAATTAAGAATAAGGAAATGCTTATTAAATATACGTCAAGCTTCAAAAAAATTCAAAATATCTTGTAACGCTATTTGCTTGTTATCATGATAGATTAGAGCTATTTTAAAGTTTTCCAAATAATTTAGTTTTGTTACTGCAGGCAAGCACGTAAATTTCTGCATTAAAAATTTACAATTTACATATACAGTCCTCCATATGCTTATTCACAATTCAAAATACGCATATTCAAAATAAATACTATTCCAATGTTCCAAATTCTTCATCAAAATATCTAAAAATATTAATAAAATAAATAATAAAAATAATTCCAACTGATTACCTCCACAATCTATCAATTCTATTGTTCGAAGTAATAAATATCAAACTACATCACAAGGCTTCTCCATTAGTCATCTCGATTTCTTGAAAATTGATGTTCGCCTTAAAAAACATGTGTTCCTATTCAGTTTTCTATGGTGGGGATTTTGTTTATTCAGCTACAAGACTATCATCTACAATCATTTGATTGTACTGCATTCCCATTTTCAAAATACTGTGACAAATTCGTCTTGTGAGTGTACGTGAATGCAGTCCAATAAGCAGGATTACAAAAATAAAGCTCTTTATTTTACAGGTATTCTAAGCTAAGAAACATAACACAAATATTAAAACAGCACTTGTAAAAATTCACAACAGATATAACCATTAAATCTCAACACAGCACTCAAAGGTTTCTTATTAGCTCACCAGCTTGCTTGCAGATCAAAATCCAACTGAACTTCTTGGCTTGAGAGCTTGCCTTTTATACTTTTCAACAGGAAGTGACTTCATTACACAGGAAGTGACATAATCTCTAGAAAGTACACGAAACCAGTAGAAATATGTTGAAAGTTCGAGGTCCTTCTAGAGAATTCCACTTGTCGCCAAGGTCGCCAAATTTATCGCCAAGTCGCCAAGATTAGCATCTCAGGGAAACGAATTTATAGCTTTGTAACAATATTTATATTACAAGTATTTTTCACATTCGTAAGCTGGTGTGGTGTGGAAGTTTGGCGATGAAAGTTGCTTCTCAGGTGTCGTCTTAAACATCTGAGGGTTTACGGGAAGAATGCAGATCTCAGCAACCTTCTTGACAAATTTTTATTGTCTAATTTTAGAAAAATATTCTTTAAACAACTGAAATAGTATAAAACACTGTTTCATTATTTTCAACTATTATGAACAAAAAGTGCAACAACATGCTCATCAGAGGGAATTGCGGTAAATACCTTCTGATCTTCTTTCTTAGAGATTTAGACTTCCTTTTGGCACAAAAATTGTTGCTTGGTTAGGTTATATTAACGTCCCATTTTGAAGCAACACGAGGGCTATTTAGGGACGGACCTCGTAATTTTGAACCGCGGTCAGATGACGAGGACGACACCTGAGCTGGCACTCCCCTCTCCAAACTTCCGCGATACACCAACGGGAGGACGATTGGCCACTACGTATGATTTGGCATGAAACAGGCCCCACACACGGCGGATCTTCAGTGGAATCGGGTTTCGACCTTGCGATCCTCCGGTCCCGAGGTCGAGACTAAGTCCTTAATGTTTTTAAAAATCATTCCAAAATTGAAAAAAAATTCTTTCAAGTTTTAATTGTCTTACATTTATACAAAATTTTATCAAAAATGTGTAAAAAAATGCATAAATTTTGTGTGTTATTCTTCCATGAATAAGATCCAATACAAAAAACTGAATGTCAACTGCGCTTTCTCAGCTGAACTTGAAAACAGCTCTTTTGAAAAGGCTGTTATCAAGGAAATATTCGCAAGCACAAATTTCCAGTTTGCAACAACTGTATTAATTTACTGGGTACTCAAATGCAAAAAATAAACTTAAAGCAGGATATTACAACTATATAACTACATAGTTTAGTATATTTGATCATCTTAAAACTATTTTCGAAAATTTGCATTTTGTCCATTTTTTTTCATGCTAATACCCCACTGTGCGCCGTTCAGGCACTGCTTTTTTAAAAAGAGAAATTAATAAGAAAAAATTTTGAATTAAAACAGAGCGATTTTTGTCACCCAGGTTAGAGCATTTCGGCACTGCTTGTTTTGTGACTGCACCATTGCAAACGTTCATCAAAATATTTTTACGATTTATATAAACATCTGACAACACTCAGTATTAAATTTCATATTATCTTCTGAAAATAAATCTGTTTCCAATTAGATAAGAATTTCAAATTTGTCGATTTTTCAAAATGGCAAATGTAAATGAGAGAAGAACATGCATTAATTTTTTTCCGCGATAAATTTCTGCTACGAAATGTTGCAATTGAAGACTACTGTTTTATCAAAAACAAGAGTGTTTGAGTGGTATAAAATGCTTAAAGAGATAGAGAATCTGTCGTAGAGGAATGACGCTGTAGTAGAGAATTCATTTCGTTGATTCATCAACATGTCGATAAGATTACAGAATTGGTGCTTAGTTATCATTGTTTGACAATTAGAGACATTATTGAATAAGTTCCCTACATTGAAAGCTACCTGAATTGTCGCAAGAAAATTCGTAAGTTTTGCACCACGATTATCCCTGAAATTTTGACAAAATATGTAAAATACTGCTTCACATCAAGTTTATCATCATTTCCCCTGGTATGATGAATACGGAGCTTGTGAATTTTTCTTTTTCCACGGTTGAAATTGCCTCTTCGTGGTCACTGCTTTGATTCCATTGATGTAATAAAAGAAAATCCGCTAATAACTCTGAAGGGTTTCACAAAAATGAATTTAATGTATATTTTGAGATTTGAAAAAACCTTAGCAGAAATGAATTGCAGTCGGAGTAGATTACTTTGACTGAGATGTAATAAATATTGACGAATGAATTGATACCCTTTGTTTTATGACAGCATTCCCGATACTTTTTCATCACATTAATAAAATTTCAGTCCATTTATGTTTCTTTTGTCAAATAGAAAGAGGGACCGAAAAAATAAAATCAAGTTCCGGCTGCCATTTACATTTGCTAAGTTACGAAAGACCATTTGGGCTTGAAAAATTTTATTACACTCCAGACGCTCCTTACCAAAATTTACCTTACTTTGCGCCACTTTACTTTACACTACAACACACCCCTGACTCCAGAGATAAAAATCTCCGGTTTGCAGTTTGGATGAGTGTGCGTAGAAACTTTATCGAACAAAAAAAGTTAACATACTATTAATTTCTCGCTCCCCTCGTCATATTTCGTTTTATAAAGTGAAATTAACGCACTAACATTTCGTCTTTGGAGCAACTTCAAAGAGATTTAAACCCCACCCTCCCTGTCGTTAAGCCACTGAGTTCATACCGATACACCAAAAAGAAAGTGAAAAATAAATTAAGGAAAACAAGTTGGTACATTAAAATAGTTTTATGTTTATTTGTTCTGCAAATTAATTGCTGTGAAATGCTTACACGTTTGGAGAGGCATCGGTTTGGAAGATTACGGGTTCCAGTCGCGAGTTTTCCCAAGATCAACTGTGTATGTGGGTTTTCACGTGCTAAATCAGTCACTCAGGGTCAAACGTCCTGCCGATGGCTTGGCAAAGGAGTTAGAAAAGTGATGAACCATCTCTGGTGTCGTCCTCGCCGTCTGACCGCGGTTCAAAATTTTAAAAAATAGCCCTCGTGTAGCCTGAACACAGGAGGTTAAACTAACTAAACGAAACTAAACCTTGTGCTTTTGTATAGTTATTATGCATGAAACTCAAATGCGCCTCTTTCCTTGATTTTTGTCGATATTGCTTATGAAATGAGATTTGTTTCAATCAATTATTTGATTAGAGTTGAACAGAAAAATTCCAAATAAGTAGTCGAAACGCTGTCAGTTATGCAAGCATAATGCTTTCCTGTCGTGTGCCAAGCATAATGCGCCTCTTTTCTTGATTTTTGTCGCGATTGTTTATGAAATGAGATTTGTTTCAATCAATTATTTGATTAGAGCTAAACAGAAAAATTCCAAATAAGTAGTCGAAACGCTGTCAGTTATGCAAGCATAATGCTTCCCTGTCGTGTGCCAAGCATAATGCGCATCTTTTCTTGATTTTTGTCGAGATTGCTTATGAAATGAGATTTGTTTCAATCAAATATTTGATTAGAGGTGAACAGAAAAATTCCAAATAAGTAGTCGAAAAGCTGTCAGTTATGCAAGCATACTGCTTGCATGTCGTGTTAAAAAATATCCACCATCATTAATCGACCCCTCTCGACAATAGATACTTTAACCACTCTTATGTAAATATAGTAACATTTTCTATAAATGACACGTGATATACACGTGAGCATAGATTATAAAATTTCTTCTCGATTCGTAATGATATGCTTTCTTAACCGAAAAACATACAAGAGTCAATTTATGCAAAAACAGTTGATTAACTTTTTAGTGTTATAAATACAGTAAATTACTTCATAAGAAATTAATTAATTTTTTCTCATTAAGTTGAACTCGGTGGCAAAATTCGCTTAAATTTAAAGAAAAAAACAAATCTATCACAGAAACTTTTGCGCGAAGTCTTTACATCTCATTCCCATACAAATTATTTTAAAACATGCAAATTTTATATGCAATAGGCTTTGAGAGTTGTGCAGCGCATGCCAAAGGAAACATTATCTGAAATGTAAGAGGGGAAATCTATTGCGGCAAACATTGTTAGATAACAGTTTTTCGTCACTTATTTTTATAAGCGCATTCAATCTTAAATCGTCCAAAACTAGTCTGAAAATAAAATGTAGTTGGCATTTTGATTTCTCTTAACTTTTCAACTGTATTTATATATTTATCAACGTCGAAAATCGCAGTGTCTGCTGCGGCAATAGCAGAAATCTATCAAGACAGTTTTTTTTCTTTTTTAAGCATACAATTATTATTTCATGACTTTCTTAGAAAACTTTGCCTTAGTCATAACCCTGAAATGGTATATTTATCCCCAGGAATTTTGAACTTTGTTTAATAGCAATCTTTAACTAGAGTAGAGTCTAGTAGTTTTCTCTAAGAAAGATCAAAGAATTAAGACTTAATTTTATGTAAACAATATACCGAACTAATTATAAATTGCTTCATATTCTGATCATTTCTACATCATTTTAAAATTTAAATATTCTTCGAGCTTATAATAATTTTGATGGTTTTGTTTTTTGCTAGTTATAAAAACATTTTAGTATAACTTTTAAAACAATTTTAAAATTAAAATTATGAAAATTGATTTATGAATAGAACATATTATAACACATAATAAAAATATAAAATTCATACTATAGAGACTTTTAAAATATTTTCTCTTCATTTCAGGATATTAAATTATCTAGAACATAAAATTCTGTCTTTTGAAAAAAATAATCTTTCTTAGTTCTGAAATTTTGCACTGAAAAAGTTAAAATAATATATGTATACATTTACGTCAAGAGAAATTCTATTCACTTAAGAAAACGCCATAAACTTATTTTCGTATTATATACAAATTGCTGGAAATAATTTAGAGCATATACCTTTGATTTTTGGGATGGAGTTAATTATCATTTCCGCCGATTAATGTGAATATGCACTAAAATAAAAAAAATTAAAAACCAAATAAAAAGATTTGGTTTCTAAATATCTCATCCTATACATACGAGTAATTTAATAACTTCTTGGTCATTTTCTTCCATAGCATGTGCTAAATTTATATAAGAATTAAAATTAGACAGCTCCGCAAGATATGCTGCGTTCTTTCTTAATTTGATAATTGAAAGAACTTCCGACATATTTAAAAGGAATTTCAAATTTCACTAAAAAATTCTTTCCTCAAATATCGGAAATACAAATCCGGAATTTCGCCTTTGACAATAATGTTTTTTCACTATCTCTTTCTTCATAATAGAATGTAAAAAGTATTTAATTTTTGCTTTGTGTTTGGCACAACATAGATATTATTCGGCTCTTCAGCCAATAAAATTTACGCATCAATCTCGACAATTTAAAATAAATAGAAATACATTTATTAAAAAAATGTTTTTAAAAATAATTTATTGTAGTAGTAAACTGCAAAATCGTTTTATTTTAATTATTTTCTACTCTTTAATCTAGAGATGTGTTATCTTTCAAGCTCATCATCAAGTGGCTCCATTGGCAAAGAATCAAAATTTAATTTAATCGAGTGCTAATGATAATGAAATCCTGTAAATATTAAAATAGTGTATTGTCACCGAGAATGCACAAGTGTGCAAAATTTATATCCTCTATCACATAAGGATGTGAGCGAGAAAACGATTTCAAAATTCCATCTTTACAAACATGAACCAATCAATTTAAATAAGAATGTTCAAAAACGGGTTGATTGTTTGCACTTCATACTCTTGTCCAGCATTTTCCTATCCAATGTGGAAATATGCTACTAAAGCTAATTAAGCCAGTCAGACGCAAAGCCAGCTGACATATGACTCATAAGTACGTAAAATCAACTTTCTAGCTTCCATCAGAAACTTACTAAAATTCCTTTAAGATTTATATAATAATGATAATCAAGCACTAAAACAAACAGAAAATCACGCTTCCTACTCTCAGGTTAAAGAGCTAGAAATATTTTAATCCGAAATGTTAATTTTCTCCAATTAATTTAATTAATTCGTATTAGTTTAGTTAAATTAATGCCCCGTTTTGAACTGATACTAAGTTATTTTTAGGTAGACATCGTAGTTTTGAACCTTGGTCGGAGGCGCCGGCCGAGCTTCCGCTCCATTCCAGCCGGAGGGCGTTTGGCCCTGGATGGCAGATCTCGATGCATTAACCCTTCAGCCCCTACACACGGCAGAGCTTTGGTGGACTCGAATTTCAAACCGGAGCCCTCCGGTTCTAAGCCAAGAGCTTGCCTCTAAGCTATCCCGGCCCCTTAAATCGAATATTGATTCGCCAAATAGTAATTATTTATTATAAAATTACGGATCCTTCCTAAAATCCCCCAAGTCCACTTACCTCAATCAGCTGGCAAACACAAAGCTGCTTTGCCCCATGCCTACGGCGACCAAACGTCCCAAATTAGCCTGAACTGTTCTGATTTTCGACTCTCTGTCCCTCCTAGAAAAGTAAAACCTGACTAACCAGCGGGAGTGGTCTCCCCTAATCTTTCTCGTATACTTCCCCAAAAAGGTGCTGTTTCCCCTCCCCCTGCGTGGATAAAAAAAATTCGAGCCTACTGTAACCCAGAATCCAATGACTATCAGAAGGTTTTTCATTGTAGATTATAGTGATTGTAAAATATTTAGGTAAAGAATCAAATTCAAAGAGATGCTTTCCGATTAAAACGCATCTATCACACACTTCCGCGCTTGCCGGCTCAAGGACAAAGTGACGTAATCCTTCCGCGTGCACAGAGATTGCTTTATTCGACATGACTTCTGATCAACATTCTTTGTATCGGCAAAAAACTTCAGGCATTTATCTTCTATACTCAATTTTATAGTTGCTTCGCAGTTTTAGTTGGTATTATTTTTCTTTAAATATTCTTTTAGATATACAAACTGGTTGAATAGAATATCAGTGTTGTACGGGACAGAGTAGAGAAATACGGTGACAGTCCAGTATATACGCGATGTATGGCAAGCCTAACTACACCTAACCCACCTAACCATCGATTACTTCTGGGCGGACAAGCAGCAGATTCCCTTCAGATCGGAGTCAAAACATCGAAGGTAGGAATTTGGAGACAGGTGGCGGTAGATAAATAACGATGACCTTGAAAACCCGGTGCGTCTGGAGGGAAACAAATGTAAAACAAAGAAAAATGGAGAAAGGACACTTCTTTTCAACCTTACACCGGGCGCCATGTTATAAAATTTACTAACCATGAAACAAGCTATTCAGTCGCAGACAGAAATGGCTGTACGGGTTAAAGGTTAGACATTTCTTTTCCTTCACGGGGATCAAGAACAAAGACTGGCCGACCAGAATAATTGGACCTTGAGGGGACTGAGAAACAGAAAAAGCTATTAATTTAACAAACGTAGAGTGTTTTAGCAACAAGTAAAAGAGTCACGAGTTTGATAGATTGTAAGCAACTCATTGTGCATTTCCATAAAACAGTTACATTTACAACTTTTAGCTCCAAAGTTTCAAAGAAATTGCTACAAGTATGCTATGATTTCGAAATGATTCCGACTATTATTAACTGATTAATTTTATGAAAGAATAATAATTTAATTAAAAAAATATAAATCAAAATATAAAAATGTTTATAAAAAATGACATTATAGAAGTCGAAACTGTTAGATATTTGGTGTTAGAAGGTAGCGCTAAAATTAATGTGGAGTGATATTAGAAAATATGAATTGAAAACTCTCATTAATATACTATTGAATGAGAGTGATAGTATTCATATTAGAACTAAAAAATGAAATTTATAATTTCTGTTTCAAGCTTCATCATTCTTAACAATGATCTCTATAACAACGACAAATTGTCAAAATCAATATTACAGATTTTTTTAGGTGTTCTATTATTGTTTATTGAAAATTTCAGTGTTATTTTAATGTTATATCAGATGTATCAACTGCTGCAACTTTTCTGTTTTTTTCTACAGATTCTTTCTGGAAATAAAAGGCGTGAATGATCTTGCAAAGGAAGGCTTTAAGGTTAAATTGATTTTTCGTGATAAAAAAATTCTAATTGGCATCTGTCTAGAATTCAGAAAATATTAATTGTAGCAGAAAGTTTTGAAAGCAGAATTTCACATTAAATCAGAATTTTTAGAATACAACAATTTCTGTATATCACTAGAATAAAAATAGTTAAAAAAAACATTTAAAATGAAAGCAATTAATTTAAATTATACAAAAAGGAAAAGATGAGCCATTAGAAGTTCTAACTTTCTTTTGTCCTCACAACTTCCTCATTTCTCTTTCTCGTCTGACCTGATGAACAATGGAGAGATTAAGTATTGAGAGACATGAATATTAAATGATTCTTAATTGCATTGACCTACAGTTTTGTATTTCTTGGTAATTTCACTTACTTAAAGAGATTTTCTTTTCTTTGAAGCTTATGCAAAAATAGCACCGTTATGGATTAAATAAGTTAACATGTACGATAACGAGATTAACACTGATCCGATCATGTTGTTATGAAAGATCAATCAATCTTGTCTGTTCGCAATGGCGTTGCTAGGGTAAAGGGCCTGGTGGCTTTGCATTTGTTTTTCACCCCTCTTCTGATTTTATTAGTCGTCTTCTGGTTTTAAAAAGTAAGATATTCACAAAATACTGCATTCGTAGCATACAGGGCATCAGAGCCGGTCGGAGGGGGGTGCGAACGGTGCGACCGTGCTAGACCCCGCGTTTTTTAAAGGCCCAGCGCAGCTGACTGATTTTGCAAATTAAAAATGTCTTCTTATTTTTTATTTTAATCCGAATATACACAAATGCGGATTAAAATAAAAATAATAATAAGTAGGAATATATCGTATATGTGCACATTTCAAATCATCGGAAAGATAATTATGGAGCAGAGGGAAATCTAAAGACGGTGGATTTTTTTGTCAGCGTCGAATTGAGAACAAGATGAATTAGACCGAGAATCGCAGCTTCAACAGGAAGAACAAAGAGTTGAAAACAAAATATCGATATCAATGATCCTGGTGTTTGGCCTGAAATTATAAATGATAAATTTAGAACGGCTATCATACAAATTAGTGTGACATAAGTACAAAAACTTCGATTTTCCGAATGATACAAATAGCAGAATTTTTTCTGAAATTATTTAAGAAAATTGAAGAATGAGAAACATCAAACACGAAGACGGGATGGTTACTCTCCTCAAAATGCAAAGATGCCATGTTGTGCCACTCTTTCAAATACCACCAAAAATAATTCATAAATCAAATAATCTAATTAATTACCATTTTAACGTATTTCGTAAGTCCTTAATATACCAATTTGTGCAGTGTAATAAATAGGAAAATTCAATAAATTATTGTTTTGTTTTACGAAATTAGTTTCAAGGCCCCGCAAATCAACTTTGCATCAGGCCCCGCTTTTGTTCGGGCCGGCACTGCAGGGCATATACACGCCCCTTTCCCACCCTTCGCTACGCTACTGTCATATCGAGTTTCTGCAAATATTTGTCCTCAATCTTTGATGTATCAGATGGCTTTACTAGTCTAAATAAACAGTCATGGACTATTAAAGATGAAAAAAATTATAGACTTCAACACAAAGAGCATTTCAATTCTTAACATTACAATTAAACAATTTAGTAAAGTAAGATAATTTCTTTTGAAAGGAAAGCTAAACAACAGAGAAACGAAAATGATCTGCCAAATCTACAAGCAATCCTACATCTTTCATTTCCCGTCTCAATGTGAGAATCAGGTTGCTACTGGCAGATATCTACTTGCTATATCTAATCTCATGGAAACTATAGTGATCATCTAAAAGTTAATTCCACACTGCGCCCTGATGCATACATGCATCACTCCTATTTTTACTCTGTAACTCAAAAATTAACCAGTTCTAAGACAAGCATAAATTTCTGATTCCTATGTAAATATGTCTTTTTGTTATCTGGCATATTAACGCATTTTATACCATACGCCTGCTTAGTCCTTATTGTCTAAGAGAGCATAGGTCTGCTCAGGCCCGCGCCGTCAATGCGTGCTAGGTCGCACGACGACGCCAAGTCAAAAAGGCGCCGTTCAAGTGTTAACCACAAGCCATTAGGTTAAGTTAGGTCAAGTGTTAACCATAAGCCATTTCCCCCTAAAGCCGGCAATTCATGTGTAGTCTATTCCATACATTTGGCCCAAGACTGATTTTTCCCACCAATTTTAATCGAAAAATTCAAGCATGTCATTAACTTGATGTTCCAAAGTTCGTTTTCAGACAAGATTCAAGGTCGCAGAATTCCTTCCCTCCCATACTCCTCTTCCCCCACGCTGGAGATTTCGAGTTTCATTTCTACCCTCGACGCGAGGTACAAATGTAGTCAAATCGTTTGAAGTGCCGACTACTCTCGTGAAAGTTCTCACTTTTATAATCGGCACACGAAGTGCCGGAATTTGGTTTGGTTGGAAATACGTCGCTTTGAATAATTTTTTCTAAATCTCATAGATTTTTTACCTTCACGATTGTTTTTTCCTTCTCGTGTTCCAAAATTTCCATTTTGGAAGATATATGAATGGCCTGCTTAATATCGCCACTGCATAAAGGCGCTCATTAGACATTTGCACGACGGCAAATGTCTAAATTATTTTATAAATTTTTCCTAGATTATAAGTTTTATGTTCGTAGAAGTGCATGGTTTATCTATGATATTTTTTGTATTTCTCGGATCATTAGGAGAATAAATAAATCGATTTCTGTTTAGTGAAAAATATAAGTTTAAAATGAATTTTGAAAATTAGTTTCGCTATATTTTATTCACTACATTATATAGAATTGCTTAATTGAAATTTTAAAATAAAAAATGGTCGTTCTGTGTCTGGTTTAGACAGTTCTTTCTTCTGTTTTTTCAGAAATATAAGAAAAATAAAGAAAATTTTATCCTTCACGGGTTATAGAACTTAGTAAGGAACTTTGGAGCTGGTCAAGATATCAAATTGTGAAGGACATTTGAGCCGTGACGAAATGACGTTTTCAGACATCAACTAATAGGTTGAAATTTTAAATGAGATTTTAATGACTTCAAAATATGAAAGACGAGACAGAGACCTCCACATACTTTAGACATTGCGCTGAAAATTTTAATGACATTTTAATAGCATGAAAATATAAAACAAATTTTGCTGAATATTGGATTATAATGCTGTTTCTGATAGACCTTACTTCCCATTCCAACGCTGGAGGACTTAGTAATAAAATGTCATTATGTTAACTTTTTACAAATGTGAGCTTAATCTGTTATTAAATAAGATGAGATACTTTACCATGATTCACGTTAATGTGTGCTATTAATATAGGAAATTTTCAATTTTTTAAGATATCTTAACTAGAATTTATGAAATATTTCTATTTCGGAATGAAACTACTCTTTCTTCACACTGCTTATCATTCGAAATTTTATTAAAAACTAATTGTTAGTTACTTATATTATATCTTACATAATGATTTTTTGGTAATGTAAAACTAAAGAAAGAAAAAAATATCTGTTTAAAATTATCCTAATAAAAAAGAAAAAAGTCAAAAGAACCAGAACTTTATTCTAGCGAGGATGTTACCAGTTCAAAATATCACAAAGAAATATTAAGTAAATAAAAATAAATAAGAACAACCTGCAATTTATGGACTCTATTTGTTCTTTATTTAACAACAGATGTTTATTTAGGGCACAATTTATTTCAAAAGTTTATAAAAGAATGTAGTTAGAGAGAACGCGCGATTCAATAAATTTGAGAACTGAATTGAATTGTGTCTAGCGATGAAAGCTACACAAAAGATTACAAAAAAATGTGATGACTGTGTTTACTAGCAATCACTTCCTAATACAAAGGAAGCATTACAACGTTCCGATTCTACTTTCAAAAGCTTTCAAAGAAAATTGGAATGCCAAAAGAGGACACTAATGATGACTATTGTTATGCAAGAGGAAATAACTCTCATTTAGCTTAATTTTACTCGTTTCAAGTTTTAGCTGAAAGAATATTCAGTCAGAGTTTGCATAATTGAATTTTGAAATCAAAATACAAACACCTAAGTTATTCTGAAATCCCCACGAATAAGAAATATTAAGAAATCATAGATTTTACATGTGAGAAATGTAGGTGATGAAATTAAAACATGATTTTAGAAATGAAATGCAAAAAATTCAAATGAAAATTATCCAAAAGTCAGATAAACTGTTATTTTAATGACAAAACTGGTAGGAAACGAAAAGAATTTGAGTTACATACATCAGCTGAGCTGTGGCATCAATGAAAAAGGAAAAAA
The DNA here is from genome assembly GCA_013235015.1 of Araneus ventricosus. Taxonomy (NCBI): domain Eukaryota; kingdom Metazoa; phylum Arthropoda; class Arachnida; order Araneae; family Araneidae; genus Araneus; species Araneus ventricosus. The sequence goes on along the minus strand of BGPR01022199.1, from coordinate 695 downwards.
GTTAAAATTCATATATTTTTAAATAAAGAGAACAAAGCTCAATGAAGTCAAATCAAGCTCACGTAGCAGCTGCTAAGTACACAGTGACAATTTTATTTCAACGAGGCAAGAAAACGCGGATGTAATGTCACAGAAAAGCGTAAGACAACGTGCAGGCAGATGGCCTGCTTAGTTACGTTTGTCATGTGACTGTGACGTCTCTTGAATAGAATTAATTCATCGCAGTTGTTTATACTACTGTGATGACCAAGCGCATAGATATAGTATATATTTACGGAGAACCAAGAGAATGGATGCATAATATGAAACCAGATAAATCTGATAACAAGTAAATCAAACATCTAGATCAAGTCTTACTTTTTAAAGCAAAATGTGAGCAATATCGATTTCTTTATGTTGAAAAATTCAGCAAAATCCAGTTTTTGTTGAAAAATAAACTATAGTTTTATATCAAACAACAGAACTTACCGAATAATCTATACAATGCATATCTTTTGTGCTTTTTACTTTCTCAAATACGAAGTATACAGAGAAAAAGTATTGCTCGAAATATTCGACCTCAAGATTTTCACGAATCACCACGTTTGAAACCTCCTTGAGTGCGAAAAAAACTCCTTTTGGGGAAATATGTCTATTTGTCTATCTGTTGAAACGGTAACTAAGAAACGGAACAAACTAGAAGAATGAAATTTGGT
>BGPR01022197.1:0-25639 GCA_013235015.1 Araneus ventricosus | reverse complement strand
TTAGTGAACAAATGCATGTATGTTGACGATTTGGTCAGCGGAGCAGATAGCGAAACTGAAGCCATGGAAATATATCGATATATGGGAAATGTTATGCAAAAAGCGAGTATCAACAGGAGGAAGTGGAAGACTAATTCGGAATCCATACAGAGGAAATGGGAGAAAGAAGAAAATTCGAATATTATCTCTTCAGCAAATAGTGGTGTAAAGGTTTTGGGATACGATGTAATGAAATTCGTTGCTCGAAATAAATTTGAAGCCGGATCAAGTAATTAATGAAAGATTGATGCTAGGTATAATCGGAAGTCTCTATGACTCTATAGGATTTATCGACCCGTTTACTGTTACTGCCAAAATTCTTAAGCATGGAATGTGCAATAATATTATATATTTTCCCCAATGTCTGTTGAGCTGAAATTTTCTTTAGCTGATGATCGCAACCCATTCAGCAGCTTCTTTGTCAGAGTCCAAATTAGCTCCTGAAAGGCACCCAACCACGGTAGAAGATGGAGTTTATTTTACTCTTCACATTGGGAAATGAATTATTAATTTTGATCCTATTTTCGGTGTTGTTTTGGAACATATGATTTTTTCTCTTTGCCTTCATTCTTGTGCCTTAAAGTAACTAATCAACTTTTGATAGAGCTTTTCATCATGTTGAACTAAAAATTATTCGAACCATGATGTTAAGCAAATATTTGTAAATTCGTAAAAAATAATAAAAATGCTATTTTTTTCCTTTTGTTGAATACAATTTTTAGTTGCCATTCTGGGCTAATGAATAGTTTTTGGTTTGTGTACTTCCGTAATGCATAGGAACTTATGAAATAGAGAGTATACCAAAAATGTTTGAATGAAGGACTTAAATTCATACCTGAAATCTTTACTTACTTCTAACCATTACTACGAGTTATTTTCAATTCCTATGAAAAATTTTCAAGGATATTTGAAAATAGTCAGTCTGTAATATAATTTTAAATCTCCTAAAAAGTTACGCAACTCATTAAATAATTATATTTTTCTACACAAAATTTTTTTTGGGGTGGGGGTATATGTTCTACATATTAAAGTTATATGTATACCTGAAGTCAAAAATAAAATAATTATTAGAAATGTTATTTGTTTTTCTCATAAAAAAGCATTTATTGGGCGTTTAATGAGAAACTAAATGAACTAAATTTGAACCAACCCTTCGGTCTCAAAACTAGACCCAGGGCTATACCGAGGGGGGGAGGCGAAATTGGCCCCCGTCAAGGGCGCAAAGCGAACATTGAAAAATATGGTTAAAGAGATTAGTATGATCTGTTGTTCAATTAAAAGTGAAATCAAGAATAAGACTTCTGTGGCTGATTAAAAATCACGGGTAAATTAATAATCTTTTAGAAAATATTATAGCTTGTCATGTATTTATTGAAATGATACATTTACTTTGTTGTGTGCATTATTTTTCATCAGTATAATTCATTTAAGTATCATTTTTCAGGGATACATAATTTTTATTAAACTTACTAAATCTGTGTCGAAAAGCAAAATGCAGGAAAGTAGTTATTTGGAAGGGAGATCAGAGATGGGATGAAAAATTAACAAAAATATAGCACGTTGTGGGGAGGGGGTACAGAATCACCTGGGTACAGTCCTGTCTAGACCACATGACCAAATCTCATTACAAAATTTTTATCCATCCATAATATACTTTTACAGCAAACCTGAAATACGAAGTCCTTACATGCATTTTCCATCTCCTTTCTTGTATTACAGTTCAATGTTAAGTGATATTGTAACATTTTCCACATCACCCTGGAGTTGCGAAGTACAGATGCATCATCCATTTTCACTTTTCTAATATAACATAGTAAGGCAGGTAACAGTAAACAGTAAACAAGTAATTTTTGGGGCCCATGGCCCCCGAAGGGGGCCTAATCCCAGGTAATAAGACATTGGTGATGCTGGATACTTTCAGTTCTGGGAGTTGAATAGTCTGCTGCTGTTGTTGGAGGCAAAGGATGTGTGGGTGGGATCTATCTGGATCTTGTGGGATTGTTGCTGGAGCACTGCAGGAACTGGTGCCTGTAAAGAGTAGCTGCTGCTGTTGAGAGAACTCATATCTCTGGATGTGATAATTTTTCTTTACTTGCTCTGAAAGGGAAGTGACATGCTGTTTGGAACTGCTTTTCAGGGTTTAGAAATGCTTTGGGAAGAATGGGGCGGGGGGCAAGGATCTGAAACAGTTAGCAAGGATAGCTATTCCATTTTTTTTTTTTATTAATGAGCAACAATTATAAAAGAATCTTCCGGGGTCTTTTGCTTTTCGGATCGGGGGAATAATGTTCAAGTTGCTGAATAGCTTCATTATCAATGTTATCAAGATTATGATAGAATTTCGCTGAGATTTTTTTGATAAATTCCTTTAAAGAGATTAGCTTAATTGCATTTCTTATATCTTCATTTCGCATATACCATCCAGCCTTGCATATTAGACGGATTATGTTATTTTCTAGAATTTCCAGCATTCTGATATTGGAGTTGGCTGCGGCCCCCCAGATGGGGCATCCGTAAGTAATTATCGGACGTAAGATCGCAGTGTAGACAAGCAATTTATATTTCCTATTCATTTCCGAATCTCGTGCTATTAGAGGGAAAAGTTTTCTTGAGGCTGCACGAAATTTAGTTTTTATTGTTGTAATATGATTTTTCCAGGTTAATTCTTCGTCTAGTATTACGCCAAGATATTTGGCTTGCTGAGACCAGGTGATCGTTTGGTTTTTAATTTTAACTATTGGTTTGTATTTTCTTCTACCCTTGGCGAAATACACTGCTTCTGTTTTGTTAACGTTAAGGGCAATTTTCCATTTGAGGAACCAGTCGTCCAGTTTCGCTAGATGTTGGTTTAAAGCGGCTGCCGTATATTTATGGTTTTTATTTTTTGCTAGAATGGCAGTATCGTCTGCGTACACACCTAATAATGTTTTATGTGTTTTTGGAATGTCGTTAACATAAAGAGAGTAGAGGACCGGCGAGATTTTCCCTCCCTGTGGAATGCCTGCTCTCATAATTTTGGCTTCGGAAATGCTATTGCCAATTTTAACTGCGAATTTTCGTTCTTCGAGGTAAGATTTTAGAAGCTGCAGTAAATGGGGTGGGGTTTTGTATCTGATAAGTTTATGGATTAGTCCTTGGATCCAGACTCTATCAAAGGCTTTCTGTACGTCAAGGAAGACCGCACCTGTGCATTCTCCTTTTACAAAGCCACTCGTAATATACTCGACTACTCTAAGAAGTTGATGAGTTGTAGTTAAGGATTTCCTAAAACCAAATTGTTCCGGGCAAAGGATTTTGTTTATGGCAAGATGCTCGTTTAATTTATCTAAAATGAAGTTTTCAGTTAGTTTGCTGAGTGTGCTGAGTAGCGAGAATGGCCGATAATTTTCTGGCTGAGTGGGGTCTTTTCCGGGTTTCGGAATTGGCACAACTACAGCGATCTTCCACGCATTTGGAAAATAGTTAAATTTAAAGATATTGTTTATGATTTCTGTAAATTCGAAAATCATTGTGCATGGTAAATTTTTAAGCATTTTGTTGGTGATACAGTCAAGCCCGCATGCTTTTTTAATATTTAAATTTTTAATGACTTTGATTACCTCAGAGGGCTGAATGCATTTGAGATTATCAATTTGGTTATTGGTGAGTGGGAGGGTGGAGAAGTTTTCAGTAGATTTTTTGACCTCATTTTCCGTCTCTATGTGAGATAGGTCATTTAGTGAGAATTGTTTCTCTAGACTTAGAGCAATAGTTTCGGCCTTGATAGAGTCTGAATATGCAAATCCATTTTCTCCCAGCAGAGCTGGGATTTTCTGCTCTTTCTTACGCATTATTTTTGCTTTTCTCCAAAGTGTACCGTCTTCTGTGTTCAACGCTTCAAGTTCTTCTGTCTGATCTTTCTGTCTGCTATTCTTATCTAACTTTTTGATTAATTTCTCAATCCTGTTCAATTCCGTTTTAATTAGTGGGTTCCTTAGTGTTTGCCAGGCTTTTTTCGTTTTGTTGCGCGTTTTAAACAAATCTTTAATATTCGCGTGTATATATGTTGCAGTTGATTTTTTGAGCATTTTAGTCGCGAATCTGTGCGCGTTTTGTAGATTTTTAGTAAACTTTTCCATTGGGATTTCAATATCCGTATTGCTGTTTATTTTAAGGGGCCTATAATCAATTTGATTTTTCAGGTAATTTTGGAATTTGGTCCAGTCCGTATGCGTTGTCACACTATTATGCAGTGTCGTAAATTTTAGTTGAAATGTTAATTTGACTGGGTTGTGGTCGGAATAAAGTTCTGGAAGGGAAATAATCGAGAAGGGGAGAATGAAATCTTTTATTACTGCAAGATCTAAAATGGTTGCTGAGTTGAAACCGAATCTTGTTGGGGATGGTGGGGCAAGAATTTCCATTCCCAGAACTTGAGTGAATCTAACTAATTCTTTTCCTCTTTCAAAAAAATGCGGATATCTGCACTGCGATTTCTTACGCCGTTAGCATTCCAAAAGACTATAGTCAGGCTATGAAGGGTTTTGACTTTATTTTTAGGGTTTGCACTATTGAACATTACTGACTGAATTTGCTACTGTGCCTAAAGCTTTTATTAAATGATTGAACATATCTTCAGTTTTTTCTAACATCGGGAGTTCTGATATTGTCTTAATTAAATTAGGTATACTTTTCAGAGTATCGTACATAACTTTAACTCCTTCTAAGAAGCCTAAAAATTCTTTTTCATGCCCTATCTCACGACTACCAGTCTGTGGGTTAAATTCGCTTTCCTGACGCGAGTTGAGTTCGACCTGCCGGGGTATTAACTTTTGTGTTTGCATTGAGTAGGATATATTTTCCTGTCTCCTGTATTGAGAAGCTAGGAATTCTCTTTGCGCTTTGGGGTAATTTACACCTTGGCCTTTCGTGGGTTTGATTTTTGGAAATAATGGGCAGCCTCTCCATGAGGCAATATGACCAGTTGCTCCGCAATTTATACACTTGGGGTTTTCCTGCGGGGTCGTGATCGGACAATGATTCGTCCTGTGGTCCTCACCACATTTGAGACATCTTGTCTGAAAACCACAATTTGCACTAGAATGGTTGAACATGTTGCAATTCCAGCATTGTGTGGCTCCAGGAGGTTTTCTGTAATTTTGAATTTTTATTTTCAGGAACATGAAATGGGTGAGTTCGAAAATTTTATTTTCATGATCGTTTTTCTTAAGCTCAATCATAAAAATATGCATAGGGGACTTCGTTCTTACGTTCTTCAGCTGACCTACTTTTAATATTTCAATTTCTGGGAGAGCTATAGCGAGCTCGGATTTAATTTCTTCAATATCCGTGTCACGATGTAAACCTTTCATTACTATCTTAAATGGTCTTTCACTCAATGGCCTAATGACGTAAAATTCGATCTTTTCCTCTCTGCAGAACTTTTGCATATCTCTATGCTCTTCTGCCGTCTCGGGTAGACTTTAATATATTCATTTGCCAATACGGCATTTACCTTGCCAAATTTGTTATTTAGATTCTTTAACATTTCCTTGTAGGTATTGTTATTCCTGATCATTAATGGTTGAATTTTTGGCGGTGCGGGGGGGCCTTCTTTCTCGACTGGTAGTCGCTCAATATCTGTGTATTTATTTTGCAACAAAATATTACTGTTCTCGTCTGCATTTAAGTTCCTTTTTGGAACAGAGTTTCTTCTGCTGGGGTAAATAAACCCATCTTTATCTAATCTAATTCTAGAATTGTTACTACATTCCGACTCATTCGGGGCCGCTCTTTTGCGAGCGTTATTATTATTACTCATAACATTAACATTATCATGGCTTGTAATACTACTATTACTACAGACGTTATTTGTGCTACTACTACTAGGAATATTTCTTTTACGCTCAGCTTCCTCAAACATTAGCTTATTTTCAATTTCCTTAGCATTACAATTATCTAAAGAGCAGATACCAAAACATGTAATGTCACTCACCCATTTGTTGATGATTTCTTTCAGGGTTCGCAGGATCGTGTCTTCCGATGACAGAGTATTTCCATCTTCCAGCGTCAGGGTTACTTCTTCGTACTCCGTGGCCATGAACACTAGGTTTCGCAGCTTGCCCAGGTGCCGGATGGCATCTCTGATCTGTTGACATCGGCTGTAAGGGAGATCTGACACGGGCTTTTCATAAGTGGCAACTGCACGTCGGAAGAACGGCGTCAAGTCCGGTATTTCCTTGCTCACTTGGATCGGTGTCGGATTGGCAGCCAGAGATGAAGACATTTCCATCTGCTCATCAAGGTCGCTGTTCCCATCAGGTTCGTTCGGCACGGTGACTCCAGTACCCTCGGGCATCTTCTTGTCAGTCGTACCTTTCCCCAGATAGCTGGTCCGGCACAGGACCGGCGACGTCTCTTGTAAGGCAAACAGGAATGTAGCGGAACTGGTTACTGAATCCTCTTCACAATCAGCACAGAAGACGCATCGAATCGCAAAAGTTCCTTCGACCAGCAAACTTTAGTAAGGCAGGTTTCTCAGTAGGCATACTTTCTTCTATCAACATCTTTAACTTATATTGGTCACAAACAAAAAGTTGTACACTTTAATAATAATGTTACCTTCAGTTACAAGTTACTATATCATGCATAAACTTGATGAAATTTAACAAAATTTTTTAATGAAGCGTAAGTAATTTTTTGGTAAAATTAGTTACAAATAAAAACTTCAAAATTAAGCTTATCTGCCTGAGGAACATTCTGAGGAAATGTAATTTTCCAGTTATTGTCTTTCTGTAAAAATTCTTATAGAAGAACATGCAAACGCATGCTTTTTCAAAAAATTAAAAGAACTGGAAATTGGAGAATTACTTAAAAGATCAAAACCTCAGATTTACAAGAATGAGTAGTAATTTAAATGTCTGAAAATTACTCATTCCCGAAAAAATACAAGAAGTTTAACTCTGCATTAATTAGCCTAATTTTTATATTGCGTGACGACAGAAAAGTGTCATCTGCTGCAATGGGCTCTGCAGATACAATCCCATCACGAAAACAATTTGGTACACAACAAAATGATGCTGAAATTAGCATTTGGATCTTAGGACTTAAGCTGTAGAGTGTTTCAAACAAGCGATTAAATTTTCACACAATTTTCCTCAGAAGCTCAGAGGAATTATTGGTACCTACACGAAACAAAATGAGGTAATATCGAAGGATAACTTCTTCTATAAACCGTATATCTTAATACCAGGAAAACTGTTGAATTCGATATCACACAAACCGAAGTGTGCTTAATAAGACGCCGACAACAAAACCTCCATCTTCGACTATATCACAAATGTAAAATGCTTAGAAATAGAAAACGCCTTCAATCACACATTGCAAGATCACAAAAGCACATGATGACAACAGTACACACAGGAGTCAAGACTGATTGACACAATCAAATGGCTTGGTTAATTTGTGTTAATTGCTTTCACAGCCAACAACTTTCACACTTGCCAAACCGGTTCTACGTCAAGTGTACATTCCTCAAATTTTGATCAGAATATGTTTCTGCTCATATCACAAGGCGACTAAAGTGTATATGACACGGATAGCTTATCGTGGTCTGGGCACGAGGGTAATGCCACTCGCCAAAAATGTTTGTGGCACGTGTCGCATTGAGACAACCGGTCAGACAGGATTTCGGTAACGTGGAAGGAGAACTACGTCACCGTCAAAGTCACACCAGATTGGTTTGAATTTTCGCTGCTCACGATTTTACGTCACCATCGTGTGCATTTTCAAGCCGGTTGAATAAAGTCCCCGACTTCCGTCACCTTGTCTGATAGGTCACGTGCTACAAACGTTTTGGCGAGTGGTATTATTCTCGTGCCCACGTAAACAGACCACGATAAGTTGTCCTTGTGATATATGCTTAACAGTTGAATGAATAGCTGTCGATAACAGCTGTACGTAAGCACAGAGAAGAATGATTATGGAAGAGTTTTCTGTTTTGTTTATTTTTATTAAAATCCTTAGCAACCTGCTTTCCGGTTTAATGCTAAGTCAATGGAATCTTCAGAAGTGAAAGTACAAAAGCAATGCAAATAAAGTCAAGGTTTTTAATGTAAGTAAACAAAATAGAAAACTCATTCCTGTCAATGTGCTGTGAGAACACTAGTTTTATGTCAAAAATACTACCTAGATAAGTAACTGAATCAGAGTGAAGTAAAGAAAGATAATTGATTGGATAAGAATAAATAAAAGGATGAAGTTGCTTAGTGCCTGCAATTTATTGGGCCCCCTTCTCAGATTTCCTAAGATTCATAATACGTCGTCGTTCAGGCAGAAGTCACTAAGTCCATAAAAAACTTCTGACGGCCTACTGCAGTCAATTATTAATTTTAATTAATTAGTTTATGATAGATACCTGCTGTCTAAAGACCAGTAAAAAAATCGTTGTAACTTAAACCTGTAAAATAATTTTTACTATTTATCAAACGACTAAAAAATGATTAAGTTTTTTGTTGTATAAGGCTTGTGCAACATATATGAACTGTAACCGCTTGAATATCTAAAAAGACAAAACAAACAATAATAGGAGCAATTTAATTGGTGTGCGCAAGGGCTGCATCATCCAGGAAAAAATTGCGAAGTATAAAGATATAAATACGAATTAAGAGAAGTTTTAATTGTGAAAGAGTTAAAAATACAAAAATAATAGCAAAACCAACGATAAGGAGTAAGAATCCAGTGGATGACGTAATTCTCTGAATTTATAAAAATAATAAAATAAAAATTATAAAATGCATGAAAACAATTAAAAAATTTAGAAAAAATACCAAAAAACAAAATAAAAATCACAAATTTTTTTTATGAAATATCTACAAAAAAATTATCAAGGTTTTCGTTAGTGCATCCTTCACTAGATGAAGATAGGTACGCACACCTATTTACTAAGTTGACTTTTGTAAAGGTGTTCTTTCTTTTCTTCCACTCCAAAGCTTTTGTAAGAGATTTTAAGCCCTTCTTTTCATTCTTTGGTTAAAAGACTTTTGAATTTCTTTCTTTGGGGATAAATGTTTTTCTTTCCGATATATTCCGGGGTAGGTTCAGCCCTTAGAGGGAAATTCATATTAAATTCAGACCTTAAAATCTTTTTCCTCTACAGAAAACCTATTCTGGTTTTGAATCTGCGTGGATGAATGGCCTCTGATGACGTCATCCACAGGATTCTTACTCCTAAGCGTTGTTTTTGTTTATATATTTTTCACTCTTTCACAATTAAAACTTACCATAATTCGAATTTATATCTTTAACTGTAACCGACCCAGAAAATTGTCGAGACTTTGCGAGAGAGTTTGTGGATAACGAGGTATGCGTCCGGTATGATGTATCCTGAGTATAACGATGTAATAACGATCTGTGTTAATATAATGTGTTGTGCCGTGTTTATGTAATTAATGTCCAGTAAAGACGTGTGAATCAAAATGAAGCTCATTATTTAAGTGCATCCAAGACGAAACAAGTTTAAACTTAACACATTAAGAAAATATAATTTTGAGCTTTAGCGACTTTTTTGAAAGACGACGAGTATTTCTTGGAAACTGCATGGGAGAAATGGTTTTCCTCCAGACTGAGCTTCTCTATGAAACATTAACTTCCTGCTAAACGACAACTATACATAAGATTACTTATTGCAAGTAGAAGATTGATTTGATATTCTGGGATAAGAAATTAATTCAATACAAATTATTTCATTCTTACAAATTTAATTCATCCTAATCAAAAATTTAATTGAATTAAATCAAAAGCAATCAAATAAATAAATATCAATATACAATCAAATTTGATACATATTTTGCAAAAAATATGTAACAAATTGAAAAATTTAAGCATTTTTACAGAAAATTATAGAAAAGTACAGTGTTCATAATAGTAATCTCCAAGATGTTCACCTCAATTTGCAAAATGACACGATTTTTTCTTCGTTAGCTTAAATTATTTTGACGTTCATCTAACCGGTCTTTGGATCGCCTAAGCCCGTCTGCTTCATTTCCAACTGATCTATTTTGAATAATTTATCCAATGTTTCATTATATTGTAAGAAATATTGTAAATTATTAATATTAAACTCATTTTTTTTTAGAAAAATTATTTTAAACCAGAGCGAATATTGTAAGAGGCTGTGACTCTAAAGTTATGCCTAACATGGAGAAGGCTACCGGTTTTGTTTTGTGAACAAATCGTTGCCATCGGCAAAAGAGAATTTAAACTCTTTGCTATGCCACGCACGTTAGCGTTATATATATATAGATAGTGATGCCCCTTCTCAGAAAAAGAGAAAATGAGATCTTTCACGTAATTCATTAATTTGTCGATATAGCTGAAATATTATCGTTTAAAAAGATTTTGCAGTCGTAATTTCAAGACAGGAGTCTAGAATTTAATTAAAAAGCTATTCTCAGCATTTTGCTCAATATTCTTTTCTAATTTATTTTTTAATCAACGGTATTGCAGATTTGAAAAAAATAAAGAAGGATTTCCGCTTCTGAATAATTACCACGTTCTCAGAGTTAACCCACCTGTTTTCACTATGGATGAATTGCAGAGAATAAATAGTCACAGAAGAAACGCGTCTCTAGATTTTTATTAATTTTCCTGAGAAAGAAATCCTGAAAAATTATATCCAAAAGAGATGCTGATGGTTATTTAAAATAATAAATTTTATTGAAAACTTTTCAGTTAGGGCGCTATTAGCCGAGAGCAACTTGTGGCGCAGCTGGCTGTAAAATTAGCTGCGCCGCCAGTTGCCGAAGTATTTTAAAACCCAGCAACTGGTGGCGCAGCTTTGAAATAATTGCGAGAAATATCCATTTGAGAGAATGGCGTCAAAGGAAGAACTTCCTCTCCTTGCTCTTCTATTAAAAAAGAAAATAGCGAAAGGTTACGAAAATGCGAAAACATGACATGTTTGTTTTTCGACTGACTATATGATTATATTATATATTGTTTGACGATCTATGACAGTAAATTTTTCAGTTACCTTTGCATACTAATACTTTCCTTGACAAATTAGTATCTCAGTTAATCATTGTTTATGAAACATTTTATATTTGTTTGTACGCTAACAAAATACATAGCTCAGATGTATTTAAAATAAATGTAATCTTTAAAATATTAAGATTAGTTTTTAAAAATAACGTCTAAGTCTCGAAACGGCTTTTAAACTCGTAGGCCTCAGGTTCGGGATTCATTTCATTATGTTGATGAAACTCTCTTAGTGGATGTTCAAAAGCAAAATTCATTTTTTTTAATTACTAAAAACTTTGAATTTTGCTGTCTCTTGACAGTAGTGTTTTATGTTTTGCCTTTAAGTGTTTGGAAAACAGAAAAATATAAAAATTTAAGAAATTAAAACTGTGGAACTTTGATAGTTCAATTATGAAGTCATCGGTGACAAAATTATTTTTTCTTTAAATGCTTTAATTTCCTATTGTCATAATGTTAAAATATTGTCTGTAATTTTATTTTAGTTAATTCGAAGTCAAAAATAAAATGTTAAAAAGTTTTTTTTCTTTCTAATTAGCTTTTGGGAATGAAATTCTTCATGTCTTTTCAAAAAAGCTTGTAGCAAAAAAGCCCGTTTGATATGAATTGTATCATTCATTTTAAAGTTTTAGTGCACAATTGTTTTATTCTGTCAAAGTGGTTTATACTATTTATTAGTTAAAGATAATTACTTCTTTATAAATATTGTAAACTTTAGATTATTTTTTCTATTTATAATTATTATTACTTTGTTTACTCGTAGTTCTGTGAATGGTGAACTATTTTTTTTTCAAAATAATATTTTTTTGCACCTAGTAGTAAATAAAGTATGTACAAAAACAAACAACTAAGTAAGTATATGAATATTGATTAAGCATGAAACGGTATATTATTATCTTAATATAAATAAAATTAATTTAAAGTTAAAAAATTAGCTTATCAGCGACCCAAATTTTATTTGTGTACAATTTATTTCTTACATTTTAATAATTTTGTCAAAATAATAATTGCACACAATTATATATCAGAAATCCACCTCAAGAATGAAGTCTTTAGGATTAATCTTGTTTTCAAACAATTTCATTCAGTCTTTCATCTGTTGCTTCCCCTGACCTCAATTTGCAAAAATATCACATCAAAGCAAATGCATTAGATAATAATGAAGTATAAGAGTGAGAGTCAGATTTCAAATCGTGACGCGCGCATTATGAAGATGATGTATCGCGACACGGTTGTTCTCGGCAATAGCTCCTTTTGAGTGATGCCCCTGCTCCTGGCCACCAAATGTCGCTCTCGCCTAGGGCAACAATAGCTTGTTCTGCTGCGCTCGATCGCTTATAGATTCTGATACGGCAGGCGACCTCGCAAGCTGCTCGCGGCGCCACTGCGTTACGCCTCGCCATTATATCCAAGTGGATCCTATTACCGACGGCGATCGGTCGCGCAGAGAAAACATGTTGCCTTTGCTCCTAGCGGCAACAAACTGGCACATTTGTGGCCGACGTTTGACGGGGCATTGAATAAAAGAGCTATTAGCTGAAGACAACTTGTTATGCACTGATCATCAATCAACTGCGCGCATGATGTCATTTGGAAATCTGCTCAGCCTATAGTACTCATTTAGTGTTATTGCATTTGGCTTTTCTTGATATTTTTATCACTAAGGAATCAGAAAAACAGATGAAAGATAATGAAATTGTTTGAAAACAAGATTAATCTAAGACTTCATTCTGTTGTGATTCTGATATTAATGTGGTGCGATATTATTTTGACAAATTATTAAAATGTAAGAAATAAATTTTACAATAAAAAAAATGGTCGCTGAAAAGTAATTTTAACTTTAAATTATTTTATTTATATTAAGATAATAATAATATACCGTTTCATGTTTAATCAATATATATACTTACTTAGTTGTTGTTTTTACATATTATTTACTACTAGTTGCAAAAAAATATTTTGAAAAAAATACTTCACTCTCAGAACTACGAGTAACAAAAGTAATAATAACTAAAAAGAAAAATAATTTAAATTTCTACAATTTATAAGAAGTAATTACTTTAAAAATAAATAGTAGACCACTGACAGAATAAAACAATTGTACACTAAAACTTTTTAAATGAATGTATAATCTATAACTAACTTGAGCTTTTAAAAGCATGCAAGATCTAATTGAAAAAAAAACCACTTTTAACATTTTATTTTTGATTCGAATTAACTAAAATAAATTCAGAATCATATTTTACATTATGACAAATAGAAATTAAAGCACAAAGAAAAAATAATTGTCGATCGCGATTTCAAAACTTGAAATATCATTTCAGTTTATTTCTTAAATTTTTTTATATTTTTCTGTTTTCCAACACTTAAAGCAAAACATAAAAAACACTATCGTCAAGAGACAGCAAATTCAAGTTTTTAAATTAAAAAAAAATTTTGCTTTTGAACATCCACTAAGAGATTCTACATAATGAAATGAATCCGAACCTGAGCCTGAGTTAAAAAGCTCTCGAGACTTAGACGTTATTTTAAAAACTAATCTTAATATTTTGCATTAATTTATTTTAAATACATCTGCTATATTTTGTCACGTACAAACAATATCAAAAGTTTCATAAACAATGATAACAGATACTAATTTGTCATGGAAGTATTAGTATGAAGATACAGAAAATTTATTCTGTCATAATCGTCAAACCGACATAATATAGTCAATCGAGAACAAAAAAAAATGGTAATTTTCAAACCTTTCGCTTTTTTTTTAATAGAAAGCTTCCTTTGACGCCATTCTCAAATGGATATTTCGCATTTTTAAAGCTGCGCCACAGTGCTGGTTTAAAATATTCGCAACTGGCGGCAGCTAATTACAGCCAGCTGCGCACAGTTGTTTCTCGGCCTAATAGCCCAGTCACTGAAGCAAGTATTTAAAATATTGTAACTTGAATTAATACCGCAATAATTTTGAAGTGGTGGCGCTACCGCCCATGAAAGAATATTCAACCTTCGCGTGCCGTAACGCGGAGCTAGTGAAGAGATATCTTTTCAGTTTCAAACTCAGAAGGAGTTCCCAGATACTCTGCCGATTTGCAGTTTCATTCGTCGACAGGGCGGGTATTGGAGAAAAGTTTTCAACTAGCAATAGTCACCGGTAGAACCTCATTGCTAATGACACTGCCTCTGCGCAAAGCTGGTGCAGCTAACTTTCAGAAATTTTAAATAGAACCTACAGCTTTTAAAATATGGTAAATATTTGAAATGTTTTTTACAAAAATTGATGGTATCTCAGGAACGTCGCAGAAGTCAAAATGAATAGGGATACAAAGTATTGAGGTTCAAGTAACTAAGGTTCAGATTAGATACCATCCTCATTACCAATCTTTCTCAACGTTGAATAACATCACATGATGTTGATTTAGTCTCCCCTTCTATTCCAGAGATGAGTAAAGAGAAAAGAGAGGTAATTCAAAGTGTATAAATTATATTTTTAAAAATCTCGATATTACTGCAAGCATGGATTTTTTGTCAATTTGAATACATGTTGGATTGGGCATGAATGAATGTGACCAATAATTTTAAATCTAACACACTAATTGATTATAAATTTTGTGTTGTTTCACCTTCCATGGCATCAAGTTAATAGGTTCAGTATTAATTTATCGGTTCATATTATTATCCTTGTACGACATTTATACCAGTTTAGATTTTCTCAGAATCATAACCTGCAGCGGTTACAATTCACTGCTTTCTCGCGTTTTATGGTAGGCGCTGGAGCCATCCGGGTTTTCCATGATGCCTCTCTCTTCTTTAATGTGACTTGTGTTGTTGTTGTTCTCTGTCTTGCACCTTTAATGTCTGTGTCGTGGAACTTAGCCATCTAATAAAAATGGTCCCTAAATTGAATTAATTCTTCGAAAGCGGTATTCCACATAAACATGAGTCTCGTCCCTCTACAAACTGTTATTCTGGCAGTTTCTTCAAACTCAACACTATGAAATATTAATAAATAAAATATTGCTCTTAAAAAATTGACTTCTCTATTAATTTTATTAAACTGATTACCTCAGGTCTTTCAGATGCGAGACGTAAAATCTGGTAAAGGTATGTTATGCATAATATTCTCATCAGAGTGTTGGGATTAAACAATTAACTGTATTTCAAATGGTTACAATTTTAAAAGCTGAGATATCTCAAAATATAACTCTAATTTAATTTATATATAATTCAAATTTGTATAATGACAATGTCATTTACCTGAATAAAATAATAAAGAATTTTCAGGTATACTTTTCATGAGAATTTCATATAATATTATTTCTATTAGAAGCTGATGAACTCTAATTTCGTCTTTCAAACTAACTTTGTTTGATCAATTATGGCAGATCCTTCCTGTTTTCATATTGCATTTTCTGATTTCTACGTCATCCTTCTTATTTCTTGAATTTTTAAGATTTTATGCCTCAATTTACACTATATTAGACATTATGAGTGGATGGCAGATTCAAAAAAAAAAAAAAAAAAATAATCACGTTTACCTTTTAACCTAGCGTCACAAATGGATAGTGCAGTAGGTCTTTCTGGGCGACATCGCATTGGGACAGATTTCATCTCCGCTATTCAGGCGTTTCGAATTGAAAAATAAATTGTTCCATCTGAAATAAATGGAAAATACCATTAATGGTTCTTGTATATCTTCATACTATTTAATCACGAGACTTTCTTTTCATGGTCTTATAAATTCCCTGCGCTATGTATCTTTTATATTATAATGAAAATTAATTCTGTTCGAGCAGTAATTCCAAATGACTGATAAGGTTTTTATACTATGTGCTTTTTGCCCGTCTATAGAGCTTTTCAATGACATGAAAAGAAATAATATAATCTTGGTTAGTATTTATAATTAATCTAGAAGAAAGAGGGTTTTTTGTTTTTTTTTCCAATTCCAAATTAGAAAAAGGCGGAAATTTAGTTTCATATGAATATTTCTATTGATTCAAGCCATGAGAATGAGTTATGATTGTATGGAAGTTTTTTGAGTTTTCCTTTGTTTCAATACTGTGTTTGAAAAAGGCCTCTTATCAGCCATAGGTTTTATGAAAAAATTTAGCTATACTTAGCATACCTAGTTGTGCGTTGTCGATGCATCGAGAAACTCAAAAGCAAAACTTTCTTTTCATCATTTCCAAGATGATAATCTGGAAATGGATGCCTTTCAAATCCAGAAGGAAATATATTCAGTTTTAAATATAAAAACATTGAAATCATTTTATTTATAAATACGCTGGTATCAATTGCTCAAGTTAAGGAAGTATATATGTGTTGTAAAAGCTAAGTAGAATGAATTATGTGATTGATATACGTGTAACCGAGATTCATTTTAACTCAATAACTGGACCTTGAACGATGAAAACAGACAGTGATATCTTGAGGTTGTAATGATAAAGTCTTTGTACTAAAGTTCAAATTAGATAATAGCCCGAAGGTGGCGCTTGTACGATTTGTAATACAGTTCGATTTCGCAATGAAAGCATAAACTGCTTCATTGGCAAGTAATCGTTGCAACATCCATCAACGATGTCCAATGTAGGCATTTTTTCGCTGCTTGCAAGACAGTTTATAGAACTTCTTATCGGATTCTGTAGCATTACAACCTGCAGCGCCACACCTGTCAGCAACATTTATACAGCCACCTTTGAAACTTTATTAACTCAGTTATATACTGTTTCGATTCTTCTTCCCATCTAGACCGGGCTTGAGTTATTTATTTAAAATGAGGAGTCCTGTTATATGTATATAATATATATAATAAGTGATAAGCTCATGTATGTGCAAGGGCTTCGTATATTTTATTCAAATTATAAATAGTTTTTTGTGCTCTAGATATTTGTTGATTTTTACCTTAATAAAAGTAAGTGAAGCACTATTATTAAACGAGTTATTTTATAAAATATACCTCCTCGTCATTCATTTAGACTATAATTATTCTATTCACTAAGTTTAAAGGCTAAAATTAGATCACTGAGTTTTATTAGAATTTTTAAATAAATACTAAGAATTTTTACTTTTCATAATGTGCGACTCTTCAACAACGTTTCTGCAAAAAAAAAAGTCTGTCTTAGAAAAAGTTCTACTGTTGGTAAAAACATAAGGTCATCAATTTACTACTCTCAACTGTCAATGCTTTAAACCACCTGCTACATGTCCGCGAGGTCAAATGTATATATAGTTTTAGAAACAATAATAATTTATCTAGTAGTGATAAAAATAACGTTACAGTATAATGTTCAGCCGATTTGTAAGCATATAGTAATTTAACATAGTCGATTTATTGTTTTCACAAAAGTTTCTTCTTTTCTCCACTATCAACTTCAGCTGATTTACTTAGTCTACATAAATATAAAATTTACATAGATTGAAAATATTAGAAAATTCTCTTGTATTTCAGTATGATGCAGAGAGATGAAATATAAAAAAAAATTGACTGGATATAAAGTTTCGTCCATGAGCTTATCTTTCTTCTCATTTTTGACATTTTCATTTGATATTCTAGATCTTCTTCATTGTATTTTACTCCGCTGTTTAATGGTGAAAGTTAACATGGATGTTTCTTCCACTGTAACACCATACACTGCAATATTATCACGAATCCTCACATTACATTACAACACGTTTGCACAAATCTTCGTTATATCTCTTTTATGCACTAAATCATTGACTGGATAATGACGAAAGAGGGCGCTATCTCTGCACACCACTTGCAGTCTGTCTCTGAGTATAGTGCAATTCTAAAAGTAGCATACAAATGCCAGATTGATACTGTTACAGTCATGGAAAGTCGCTTCCCAGCAATGCAGGTCTTATGGTTGGGAAGAGATTTTTACAAGGTGAAGCATGGAGTGACCTCAGCGACTCTCGTGGCACGCATGACCTTGGCGACAAACTTGGCGACCATTTTGGCGACCTTGGCGACAAATGGATTATTTCCGAAAATGCAACCCTTTTCTCGATATTTCTATTAGGGGCCGAGATCTAGTTTTTCCTGAAAATTCTATGTGACGTCACGGCCTATCGGGGAGAGTATATAAGACCGCGTTGGGATCACGGTAGCGTCTTTGATCGACTGGTTACTTCACTGTGAAGCGTGAACGTCTTCGGAGTACTATCTGCTGTGTGAGCTAATCAGCTGGTGAGCTGAGCTGTTATTGTCGTGACTAGTTATTTGCTGACTGTTTGTGCTGTTAGATATCAAAGTGCTGAACTGTCATTACCTGTGAATTGTTGTCTATTTACATTGGTAATCTGTGCAAGGACTATTGTTTCCTGTACCTGTGCTACGTGTTTTCCTGCCTATTTGTAAATAAACCTTCATTCTCCATTATCCTGCGTGTTGGACTGTTTACACCATACACCCACAATAAGATTTTGTGCAACAATACTTCTTTCAGATCGTTATAAATAGGTGGAGTTTACCGTTTCTCTGACCGCTCTATTCTATTTACCTAATACTCACTGGGAGTAGTTTGAAGTGAATGCCATTTATAATTCTAATGCGCATAAAATTTTCTAACTCCAAGTCGTACCATGGCTTAATGTAAAGTATCCGAGGTAGGAAGCGCTGCCATCGATCTGGGTATTAGAAACTCAGACACTCTCTCCCTTTCTCTCCCAGAGATAATATGTCCCCTCACTCAGTTAGGTGCGATGAAGACCAGCATTGTTGTTGTCTTTTAAAATGTTGTAAATAAATTAATTATTTTCCTGCTAAACTTGCCTAATCATTGGAGTAAATGTCAAGACAACTTTCACTAGCCTTAATGGGTTAGGCATTTAAAATGCAAAATCCCGAGTCTTCTTTAAAACAATCAAAATATAATGCACGAGTCGATAAACAGTTTTAAAAAGATACAGGAAGTGATATATTTTTATAAATAAGATGAAACTACCATTTCTAACCCATCATTTAATGATACATAATTACTAGAGTCGTCAATACAACAAGAAAAACGTACCAATCTTAATGCACTAAGAGTAACTTGTTATCAATTATTAAATCAATGAAAAAAGATGATAGTTTTACTCAATGAATGCTGTGTGATCGTTTGTTACTAAAATCAGTCTAGAAGTACAAACTCAAATGACATTTCTGAAAACATTTCACCTTGAAATTCATCATGGTAATTTATTGAAAGTGTCAAAAATATCAACAAAAATTCCATAGATAGTTTTTTTTTGTTTTCTGCAGGTATTACAATAAGTTTCCCATGAAAAAAGTTACAATGTTAGGATAACAAGAAGTCATTTCCAAAACGCCAATAGCTTTATTATTGTATGGGAATTAAATTAAAAATAGGAAATTATATGGGATTATAATTCAAGATAAATAACTGCACAAAAATGAAGACAGAAAGATTCCGTGCGCAAAAAGTTAACTTGAATTGGATGGCTATGAGTTTAGTTTTTTTTCCTCGCATTACAAATAAAATCACCCTCAGAAATCAAATAAAAAAGAGATGGCAAATTACCTATGACCCTAGATTTAAAAGGAAATCCACCCAGCTCACCAATGAAATTAAAGCTGACATCAATCAATATGATCAAGACTCGTGGACCGAATGGCTTCTTAGCCTAAATCCGGAAGACCTATCTATCTACAACGCAACTCGGAAATTCTCAAGGAAGTTCCACAAAATCCCTCCGATTCTTGATACGGATGGGCTCAAGTACACCCCCCTCGGAAAAGCGAACGCATTTAAGTACTCACTTGAAAATTCCTTCCAGACAAACCCTGAACCTTACGACAATAGACACATCTCCGAAGTTAACAGAGTAGTTCAGCATTTCCTTAATAGCACGAGAAATGACAACAATATCAAACTTACCTCTCCCCTCGAAATTCAAGCTATAATCAAAAAGATCAATCCAAAAAAGGCTACTGGACCAGATGGCATACCAAACAAAGCACTCAAGATGATTCCTCCAAATCTGCTCACTTGTATCACCAAGGTATTTAATAAATGTCTGCTTCACCACTATTTCCCTCCATCCTGGAAGATTGCACATGTGCTCATGTTTCCAAAGCCTGGACAAAACCAAAAACTACCGGGTAATTATAGACCTATCAGTCTCCTGAGTAATCTAGGAAAGATCTATGAAAAAGTCATTCTAGCCAGACTAAAAGAACACTGCTCTGATCTACAAATCATTCCTGATGAGCAATATGGCTTCCGCCCCAACCACGGCTGTGTACATCAGCTTCTTCGTGTTACCAACTTAATCACTCATGGATTCAACAACAAACTTTATACTGGTGGAGTTCTTCTCGATGTGCGCAAGGCATTTGACAGAATGTGGCATAATGGCCTAATTTACAAACTGATTGCAAATAAATTACCTCATTATCTGATTGACATCATAACTCTTTTCCTGCTCAATAGAACATTTAAAGTTAAAATAAATAGTACCCTTTCTGAAACAGGCCATATTAAAGCTGGCACGCCACAAGGAAGTATTCTAAGTCCCCTTCTCTATACTGTTTACACTGCAGATTTTCCTGTGAACAACCACATCACAAACTGCTTCTTCGCTGATGACACGGCAATCATGGCCCAGGGCAGCACTACTAAATTTGTTATAAGAACTCTTCAACGTGGTCTTATTGAAATCGAAAAATGGTGTACGCTATGGCGTGTTGCCATTAACACCGACAAAACACGCTCTGTAATGTTCCGTAAAGGACATCCTAGGAATAATCTACAATCTCTCACCTTTTTTGAAGAAGAGCCGTCTTGGGACAAGGAGGTTAAATACCTTGGTTTAATCTTAGACTCCAAACTTACTTTCCACAGCCACATTAAATATAATACTGATAAATTCTGGGCGAAGGTTCACGTGATCATACCTTTAGTCGGTAGAAAATCACCACTTTCCCTCAACAACAAAGTGCTTCTCTTTAAGCAGATTCTTCGTCCTATCCTTACTTATGCATCGCAAATCTGGGGTCTTGCTGCCAAAACTCATCTCAAAAAAGTGCAAATTATGCAAAACAAGATCTTGCGAATTATGACCAATGCTCCTTGGTATATACGAAATGATGTCATACACAAAGACCTCAAGCTGGAATCAACAAAAAATCATATCCAAGTTCTCTCAAGGAAGTTCTTCCAGCAAATCACCAGAAATACTAATCCAACAATTTTAGAACAATTGAATTTCACTAACAATAACGGAAAATATCCATTCCCTTATGCTACAACTAAATGGACTCTCCCGCTCAAGCCTCCATAATGCTTTTTGCTCCCATTTGCCTCCCAATACTCTCATTCCAACTCATTTGCTTCATTTTTTTTTCTCTGATTGTCTCCTCTGAATCACCTCCAAAGGTACAAGTACATAAAGTTTTTTCATTGCTGTTACACTCATTCTGAGTAAAAGTGCCTCGGCACTAACACTCTAATAACATCGAATTTAGTTAGTAGTATCAAATCGTTTTCATATTCTGAAGTTCTTAAAAAAACATTGATAGTTAAGCTATCAGTTGTATGGTTGACAAAGCTGATACAACCATAGCCTTCTAGAGACCAGGCCGACGACAAAATATTTTTGGCGTCTGTGACGTCATGTCCGTTGGGTACCGTATTCATGATTTTGCTGACGCATCCTCTCGTCAGTTCATTTTCCGCCGTATGATACGAGCGTCACTTCTCTGTTGTCTTATTTGTATTTTCATTTGTCTTTCAATTTTTTAGTAAAAAATCATGGTTAACATTTGCAGTGTGCCGTACTGCAAAGGAGGTTTTTTTTTTTTACAAAAAAGCAAATTAGTTCTTTACACTCTATCCAACGTGTTGTTTTGATTAAAATTTCTAAAGCATATAGGATATGCCCTACCGATGCTTTAAATGTATTTTTGGGTCTTCTCCTCTCCATGTCGTTGCCAACAGCTTATTTATTACATATCAAATTTGGTATTCTAGAGTTAATAATTACAATTTTACTGATATAAATAATTTCGATTTTTATATAAAAATAATTATATTGATTTAAAATTTAGAGTTTTGGAATTTCTTGAAACAATTAAAGATAAGGATTTTGACGTTTATACCGATGGCTCTGGCATTGATGGCAATATCGGGGAATCGGTATGTATTTTTAAAAATAATATTCTGTTAAATTCTTTTAAATTTAAATTGGCTAATTATAATTCCGTCTTTCAGGCCGAGCTGGCGGCAATAAATTTTGCCGCTGGCTGAGCTACGGAGAACGATTATAAAATAAATATTTTCACTGATAGTTTTTCATCTATAGAAGTTTTAAAAAAGTCTAGCTCTAAATCGAATTATATCAATCAAATTAAAAATAATATATTTAAGGCAATTGGTTCGGTCGGTTTGTCCTGGGTGAAGGATCATGGTGGTATCTCAGGTAACGAACTGGCTGACCAATTGGCCGAAGCTGCCAATATTGATGTGATCCTTTGTTTTTTTCCGCCTCCATATAATTGTTTGAAGAAGTTTATTAAAACTTGCACTTTAGAGAATTGGCAGCGACATTGGAAGGAATCTAAAAGTGGAATTAGGGTCAAGGGGTTTGTCCCTTTTGTGAATTTGACTCTCTTGACTCATAAACGATTTTTTCTATTTTTCATTCTGGGCATGGTCCTTTTCCTGTTTAGCTTTTTAGATTTAAAATATTTAATAGTCCTAATTGCATCTGCGGTGGTCTGGGAGATGCCGACCCCTTCGCGTTCGACTGCCCTCATACCGCAAATTTTCATTTTACTCGTCTTTCTGTTACAAATAAACCTTTTTGGTTTGCTAATATTTTGAAGAATAAATTTTCTTTATTTCGTTTCGAACAAATTTATGCCATATCTCGTAAATTTGTGATGACATTAAGTTTGACTCTGTTTAGTTCCTTTGTTTTTTCTTGCTGAGTTGGAGTTTTGATGTTTTCACTATTTTTGGCTTGCATTTAATCTTTTTGTCCTTTTTCATTTACAGAATGAATTGGTTTTTTCTTGTAGTTACCTCTGAAACAGTGATTATTTTTGTTTGAAATTGAAGTGTTTAAGATATATGGCTAGCGTATTTACTTTTGTAAACTGTATTTTTATATCTTTGCAGTTTTTTTTTATGTATCTTTCTTTTTTGATTGTTCTGTTACTCTTATTGTTGTAACGTACGATTGTTTGCTTTTATTCTGTATAATTGTAGGCTTACTAAACGATCCTTTTCTTTTTGCTATTGTAATATATGACTTATTTACATCTTCAACTTTTTGTTTATACTTTCGCAATTGTCTTATGGGTTTGTTACGCGTTTTCCTTCTTTTAGTGACATAGTCTTATTAGTAGACGCCTGTCGCTGTTTCACCTTTTGGGACTTTTAAAATCCTTGATCTCTACCCCTTACCCACGGGGTGTTGTAAATACGTTCAGGTGTGTTTTTGTGTCATGTTCTGTTTTGTTTAGTTTGTTGTTCTTGTGTTGCTTTAAATTATTACTATATTTCAGTTGCTCTTGCCCCAGACAGGCGAATGTACATATATTATTATTTATTTTATTTTTATGTATGTAATATATTTTTTTATGTTTTGTTCTTAAATTTATCGCCCAGTCTGGCGTTTCTGTATCCTTCTTTGGTGACAAAATAAATGCTGTCCCGGGGATCTGGGCCCAGTTGTTTCTCTGGAG
The DNA here is from genome assembly GCA_013235015.1 of Araneus ventricosus. Taxonomy (NCBI): domain Eukaryota; kingdom Metazoa; phylum Arthropoda; class Arachnida; order Araneae; family Araneidae; genus Araneus; species Araneus ventricosus. Next base: position 1,896 of record BGPR01022197.1, on the reverse strand, counting down.
ACTGTGGTTAGCTCTCTTTCCTCGGCAATCCTTGTGGAGTCTTACACCCTAACGGGTAGGTCGGCTGCCGTGGGATAAGTTTCTGCAAAGGAAATTGTAAAACAAGGCCCAAGGTGTCAATTTTTAATTTTCCTACAGACGATTAACTTCGACAGCGGTGGTTGCTTCCATAGGCAGAAAGGATTCACAACCCAGCAAAAGCAACAAGGTAAGCTATTCTATCATTTTTATTCATATTTTCATTGATTTTCAAATATTCGCTTCATGATAAATTGTAAGAATAAACATATCATGATTTTATTTTCCTCCAAAAATATTGAAATGCATGTGTTGAGTATTTCCCCTCCATCATTTAGTGCAAATACTTGATACGTTTTATTGATAACTATTTCGCTGTTTGTTGACATCCTGATTTAAAATCCTTACCTCTGCTACTTATTAACCGTACTATAAAATGAAGCATAAATTCACAGATAAATAAATTTACCACTTTAGTTAAAAATTTATCTCTATAAATAATTTTAAATTCAAATCCTATTTGATTTCCCTGTAGTTTGTACCAAAACTAAATAAAAAAATAACTTTTAGAAATGATATTTTTGTCAATTTTTACAATAATGTAGAAAATATAGATAATGAGGCCATGCCAGCAAAATGATAAATACACATCCAATTTTAAGAGCAAAAGACCGCAAAAATATACGACTTTATAGGGGGACTCGAAATAACCTGAGGTGTTCAATGTCCGATTGAAAAAATCTCCTCATCCAAATGTATTCAAAATGGTCTACATATTATTCCGACAATGGGATTTCGATTTATGCGAAAAAAAAAAAAAAGAACGTAGTTAGTTGCAATTTTCTTCATCAACTGAGAAATAACTGCACATGTACTCTTTCCACAACTCGAATGAATTACAAAACCACAGTTTACACTACGAATTTTATTTTCGCATCGTTGATACATGTATTTTAATAACTTGTCCTCTCAAATATTCAAAAACAAAAAAATATATATATTGTGAGTCACATTTCACTCGATGTATTGAGTGTCAGAAATTTTTCTCACTTCAAATAAAATGTTAAAAGGAAAATAGCAAAGACCGGAATGTTTTGTGCAAGCGGAGAAGTGAGCAATGATATTTGGATTTCAAACGATCCGGTTGTTTGTCCTTCCACCTATGTTTTAAACTACTGTACTAACTCCTCACAAAGTAATAACTTCTGTTTGCTGTGTCTTTTTATTTTAATTGTTGCAAATCTCGCAAAATCGCTTTGCTCGAACCATCAATATAATTGATATTTTATATTGCGTTACAATACAAATCAAGTCTGTCATCGTTTTTCAGAAGATTTTTTACTCATGCTTAAATTAAATAACTAACTTTACGAGATTAAAATCATTGCTCATCGATGAAAGAGTTACCACTATAGATATAAGGGAGATTATATAATAAAATTTCTGTTTTTCATATTTAAAATGCGTTCTGATTTGCAATACCCTTTAATAAACATGCGTGATCATACCAATGAACACGTTTAGTTCAGAGAAAAAGTACCAGAGGTCTCACTCCGGATTTCGTTAAACGATCGCAGCGCTACCTACAGCAGCCCACACTAAGAGAACTGCAAACCATAAGACGGCGCCATATTGTTCTTGTGGATTCACGTGCGATATGCTGTTCTCTGCGTTTCAGTCCCCTTGAGAGAAGATTGTTTTATATCCCTCTGCCATACTTATACTTAATTTGCTCATACTTATTATTATATATATTTTCTTTTCTGTGCGTCTTGTATTCTTCTTTTTTTAGGATTAGTGACTATCGAAAATACTGCCTATCCGACAATAAAATACAGAATAGAGGAAGGACATGATCTTTGTGTGAAACCTCCTGGC
>BGPR01022196.1:5614-25641 GCA_013235015.1 Araneus ventricosus | reverse complement strand
TTCACATGAACACGTAAGACAGACTTGCGTTGACGGATTTTGTATAAAATTTGATAGAAACCTACAAATTAGGTGTAAAGATCACATACCAAATTTTATCCCACTAACTCTTATAGTTTTTGAGTTATCGTATTCGCAGAGAGACATAATTCCAAAATTGTGTTTTTCGGACTCGGGAAGATCTAAAACGTGGTGATTCATCAAAATCTCGAGTTCGAATTTTTTGACGATTACATTATTTTCTCTTTGTATACTTGGTATACGAGAAAGTGAAAAACCGTTCTTCATCTGTTCATTAGAGAGAGCTTTCACAGCTATGAAAACTTTAAAAAGATAACAGAATATGGAAAAGTGTATTCATTTCGCAAAATTCCGCATCAGACATTGAAATGAGTTTCGTGTATTGCTCAATATGATCTCCATTATAAATTTGCATCATTCGAAGTCGATGAACAGCTTGCTAAACCTTTTGTCATAGATGATCAACCGTGATATTTCGCATATATTGAATGGTACTCACTATTAAGTATGCTCAATCTGGAGTTGTTCCACAATGCGCCACATATTTTATCTTCGGAGGATCTTTCTAACTGTACCATCTTACTATAGTGATACGAATCGGTTAATACTGATACCTGAAGGTTCTTTAAAGGTGGATATTCACCATCAATCCAATCCATTTGGAGGGCTTCTTAGAAGACCGGTTTCATTCTCAACTCATAAAATTTTGTGAGCCATTCACAGGTCAGACTGTGCCAACTAGAAACACATCACCTGCGGGCAAACCAATCCCCTTAGCTAATACGCCTCCCCGATTTCGAAACGGGTACCACTGCCCTGCTATCTCCAGAATGATTCCAACCCACACTCCCCTTCCCCTTTTGTGGTTTTTGCTTTTGTGAGAGACGCTGGGTCCCCCTAATTGACTATCGTACTTCAGTTTTATGGCCTACTGCGCCGAAATAGTATCAAACCTGATGAAATTCCAACCTTTTCCCTTGGACTACTCTATTTTTCATCGATTTTTTACATTGACGAAGCGTTTTGGTACACTGTGTTTCAAAAAATATGGAGTGGATTACTGGTAAATGTTCCGCTTAATGCTAAATATTCGCTCGCGCTCCATTTCACACAAGTTCGACCGCTCTGCGCCAAAACTGGCAGTCAATGAGAAAAACCTAAGGCAATTGGAGCGGTGCTCTCGGAAGTTTGGAGAACCAACCATCTTGAAAGCCAGGGGCTCCATTTGGACTGCCGGAAAAAAAACGCGGAATGAGACTAGTGTCGATGTGTGGGACGGGGGTAGGCTCTCCTGCTCTAGAGAACATCCTGATTGAGGTATTGAATTTTATATGTTGGGATTCCGATGTAAAAATTCAACTGAAGTCTCAGAATTCCTACTCCAGAAAGAAGATTCAACTTCAGCTAATAATACAGATATCATATATTATGTACAATAGTTTAAATAAAAAATAATTAAGGCTATTCTAACTACGGAAATACGGCTCTAAATGCTGAGAATACGAGTTTTAGATCTCAGACAGTATTATTACAGCGTATTTAATGCAGGATAAATTAGAATTATTGTTCAAAGACAGATGAATAATTATTCCAGTCCGATTATATTTTCATTGTCTATTATGAATTTAATCATGTTTATTATTCTTTTTCTTGAATTCGGATTCTCAAGAACTCTTTGGCACCACAGACTTTCACGTCTGCGGTACCAAAGAGTCCTTGAGAATCCGAATTCAAGAAAAAGAATAATAAACATGATTAAATTTATGATAGACAATGAAAACATAATTCGACTGGAATAAGTACTCACCTGCCTTTCTACAAAAACTCTAGCTTATCCTGCATTCAATACAGTGAATATACTAATTCCTTCCTTTCTCATAAATCTTTAATAGTAATCTTCCTATTCCTTGTATTACACAATTAATTCGCAATGGCTCCCCATCTCTAATACGTTACTCAAAACCTGTGCATTGATGTAAGCTTCATCATGTTGTTGGTCATCATCTACATTCATCAATTTTCTTTCATTCACACCGTGTTATTCAAGATATTGTATATATTCCCTTATTTTGTTGTCAATTCTATGTGTTAACACTAGCTTTGTAAATTCTTCATTGCCATTCTTCTCTTGCTGTAATTTTTTTGCAACTCAATAAAGTCCACCTACATCTATACCAACCCAGATAAAAGGCACATGAGCTCTAGAGACGGCGGTGTGGTATGGTGTTAAAGTGTTAAAGATCAGAAAACTACAGTGGAAATTAAAACAATTTTGGCTAAGTAATACAAATAGGGTCCAACTTCAAAATGTAAATTTTGAGAAAAACATTACAGAAAAAATTTATATGCTTTACGTTTGCAAAATTGATTGTTGCAGTATAAGCATATATCACACGGACAGCTATCGTCTCTGTTATCGTGATGGGTGATGGCTGCTAGGTCTCCGGCCTCATTATTCGATCTATTGCAGCAGCTGTCATTCAAGGTCCCTGGATGCGTAGGCAGGGCAGAGGTAACACGGTTTACGATTATCATTATGTTGCCCCTTCTTTTATTTTTAAACTAGAAAATCTCTTTTTATCTTTTTCATAGGAATACGAGATCATTTTTTTTTTTGGAATTTAAAGGATTTTTATGTAAACAAATAACAATGGACTCTTATTTGCTCAAAAATAGTAAAGATTTGTCACTCAGTCATGAAAAAAGGATACAAATCTTTAAAAAGTCCAAACACATTAGAAATTTGAGGAAAACAAAATGTCTCTTGAAGTAAAATCACACGAAGAAAAATAATTGTATTGTGTTAGGAAGTTTGAAAGTTGTAGGAGAGTTCATTTTATTGCAGCATTTACAATACGATAAAACTTTCTTTTTAAAATCCAGTTTAATAAAAACGTAAAAGAAAAAAATCTTGGAACGCAAGAAAAGCTATTAATGTATTTCACTGTTTCACTTCTGAGATGCTGGCTTCTAATCATTTCTTCTCTCGGAAAGAAAATAAACTGAAAGGTCTGCATAGAACTCAAGTTTTTATTAATTGTTTTGACAGAATTTTAAGAATGGCTTGATTATGGCGCTTCTGTATTTTTCGCCATGATGATGGAAATAGCACTTATCATCCTTCTTGCTATTTAGTTGTGACAACATGTTTTTGAATTCGTCAAACAAATGTTCGCCTTCATTTAAGATATCTCAAAAGCGTACTTATAAGTAGGAAAATGAAGCAAAGCATATTTCAGAATTTAATTCCATCCTGTAAATCGTAAGTTTTAAAACTTTTTTGCACTTAAAAAATGACAGTTGAAATTAGCATCTCTGCATTTATAGATAAGCAGAAAGGTGTTTCAATCAACTTTCAAGTCAGTGTGGACTGCCTCAATGCGTTAGAGAGGTTTTTACCAGGTGAATTTTGCATTGAAATATTTTATATAAAAAAACTCAAATTATCATTTGTATTGCTTAAAATGAAATCCATCAGTCATAACAACTGACGCTAAACCATAGGCTCCATTTGAACATATCTTCGAAATGATTTTTTTTACACATACAAATTTTTCTTTATTTTTCTTTTCTTTTAATTAATCATTCAGTAAAAATTTTACATTTCAATATTTTACCGAGAAAGAAAAAACTTTGTATGTATTGGAATGGTAAAGAATAGAAGTTAATTAAAAAAATTAACGAACTTAACAACTATCACCGAACATGATTTCATCAATCTTTTCTAGAAAATAGGAATTATAAATCCATTCCGCTTCTGAAAGTACAATTTAAATCATAAATGTGAAGAATTTATTGCATCTCTATACATCTCATACCATCAACCTCCACGTAATTATTCCTCCTCCACGGTCAACGAAATGAAAATAAGAGAGCTGAGAACATTTGCGTGGAAGACGAGGTGGTGGACGCTATTGAATATGGCTTTGTAGGAGATCCAGAGTGGACTCCGAGATGTAATTGTAGTGATTATCAATTATGAATAATATATTATGAATAATAAATTATGAATAATATATTATTGGTAATGTATTATGAATTATATATTATGAATAATGTTTTATGCATTATTAATAATATGTTAATCATAATAATATATTATTAAGAATTATTAATAATATAATTATGAATAATCTTAATCTTTAACTTGAACTTAAATGTATACATGCACATAGTTCCTATTTACTCAAGACAATACGAGTACTAATAAAGTAGAACTCGTATTATCTTGAGTAACCAATTTATTATCACTCGTAGTACTAATAAAGTGGAGTTAAAAAATGGAATTACTGGAGTAGACAGTACGACATAACCATTTAGAATTTATACTGAAAATGGTTTTAAAGTTCTTTAGTATTTTTTTGAATAGACAATAAAATAAATGGTTTTAAAACAAAAAAATCCGTATACTGAGTAACAAACATATACAGAACTGAAATGCAACAATAAAGATGCAAAGATAATTGATTTGATTTATTTCCCTTTTGAAACAGGAGGGAACTCGTTATTCTGAAATCTGATAAGAAAACAACATCGACTCTAAAGCAAAAAATCCCTTTCCACATGATCCATATGACACAGCAGATTTTGCTTGAGCCAGGCCAGAGTGCTCGGTATATTTTTTCTGTAAACTATGGACCTTCCGGTCCTGAAATGGAGGCCCTGCCACCGAACCATAATAATCTGGTATCCTTCCCATAGCTTAATTCAAAGATTCCGAATTACTGCATCCTTGAATCTTTCATTTTAAATCAATTAAAATTCTACTTCTCAATGTTACATTGAGCAGAGAATTTCCCATATTTCATCCCATTAACGAATAAAGCTTAATTAAATGGAACAGTTTTCGTCGCAATTAAAATTCCTACGTTTAATGGATGGTAGCCGTAATGGCGAAGAAAAACTAGTTCAATACAAATTAACGCTTTCACTTCTTTAAATAAGTAAATGGTTTCGGCGAAAGCTGGTTTTTTTTCCGCGTGAGAGGGGTGGGTCGAAAATACCTTTCAAGAAACCATTCCTTGTTTCGCGTGACTCGGAGTTACATACCACGGCATGGCTTAGAAAATCTATCAGTGTTATATGAAGGTTATCTGCAATTTCATTGTAATTATATGTTATAGAGTTAAGGAATCTAATTAAAATGATGGATGTGTGAAAATTTAATTAGAACAATTTAATTTTTCTGTGAGACTTAGTAATAAATTGATAACAATTTAAATACGGTAGACTCCGCTAAATGTGATCACTTCGGGACTTAAAAGAAAATACTTACCTCTGGGCTATCTATAATTTATTTCAAAAATAACAATTAAAGCAATTCGTTAATTGTTGCTTGGCGACAATTATTCCTTAACAGTTCATTTATATTGATCGCACTCGTATTGTTTTTCAAAATTTGTTGAACAATGCTGCACGCCGGTTTTCAAAATATCAAAGGCAAAATAAAATATCTTCAATACAATCATCCCCGTCGGAATCATCACTTTTTATTGCTTGGTCTTGCTCACAGACAGCTTGGCAAATTTCCAAGTCTGTTAGTGTAGCAGTTTCTGGAATGTCCTCTTCAATGGACAACCACTCTTCATACTCTTCCTTTGGCATACTTTCAGGAGGTTCAATGACAGTTATCGACAGTCACGTCAATGCCCGCTAAATGGACGACCTTCAAAGAGAGGTCATGAAAAATAAACCCCTAAATTCTTGGGATGTGTGAGGGAAATGGGAGTTCCGTATAACATTAAACGATATAGTGATCACACTTAACGAATAATTTTGTGTACATTTGAATGCTTTGGTTCGGGGACAGAGGGTTTTGATAATACAAAACGAATGATAACATCAACCGCGATAACATTAACCCGGGAAGACGCGCGGAGAAATCCGATTCCTAGAAAACTAGCCACCTGTTCATTTCTTTCTTATCCATAGTTGAATTAGTCATCTCCCTTTGCCTTTTCTGTGTATTTTGAAAGTATTTTTGGAATTTTTCGTCCCCTAACACACGCTTTGTGAAATACAGGGATTATGGAATGACCCCGCGCGTCCTTCCGTTTGTAACACAGATCAGTTATTTCACCTGGCTCATGCGGTCAGCTCGTTGTTTTCTTTGCCGAATTGAAGTATTTATTAGTTCCTCACAATGCCGATTCCATACAAAAAAGAAATTTAGCGTTTACGTGAACTTCTTGCTGAAGTTGAAACTGATAAAGATCCAGACTTTGACAGTGAAGACAATGGACCTGAAGATGTTTCTGAAGTGAATTTTTCATGAATGTTTCAGCGAACATGATACGGAATCAGAAGAGGACGGAGATTCTGGAAATGAAGAAGTGAATAACTTGGAGTGGTTTTCTTAAAAAGATAGCATACAGCGGAGAAAAACAAAATTTAGACAGAATATTCGTAATCGTTGTCATAATATTGTGTCGCGCTTACCTAGAACAAAAAGATGTGACAAACCCAGTAAAGAGTTGGGAGTTATTCATCAACGATAACATGATACAGTTAAACTGAAGAGTGAACAAATATATTTATTGAGAAATGCGCACGAAACTTTTCACGTAAAAGCGATGCACTGAAAACGTACCCTCTAGAAATCTGTGCTTTTTTAGTGGATAACAATGAAGTAGATTTAAATTTTTATTAAGCACTGTACTCTTATTGTCTTAAAGTCAAAAGTGTTATTTTTCCAACTAAAAATATAATGTTTTTATCCGCACAGAGTTGAATTTCAGTTTGGGGTCATTCTATGACCCCCGGGCGTCTTAGCGTTCGCTAAGGAGGAGCGCGTTCTCTCGAGTTAAGCGGAGTCTACTGTACAAATAACAGAACAACAAGAAATAAATTTTTCCAAGAGGCAACATTTTTATGTGTGGTTAAACAACCTTGGAAAAATATCTAAGATAATACAGTAACATATTTATGTAAACAAATCAAGGCATTGCAATCATACACCAATAACAGAGCTGTTCACAGGGCTTCTACAGTGGCCCAGTACTTTGAAATCCTGTTGCGAATGATATCCTCCAGCAAATGTGGTCTCTGAGCAAACCCATACAAGACTAAGCTAATGAATTTATAATTTTTATACAGGTAAATACCGAAGCTCAACGAGACAGATAGGTCCACTCTGCTATTTCCAAATTCATCGACTGGACCACAAAGAATAAGCTTACTGTCTCAGCAGAGAAAACCCAATATCTTCTGTTCAGTAGACTAGTATCCACTACAAGAATCTACTGGAACACAATAAGAATTAAAAGTGTAAAATCCATCAAATAGCTGGGCATCCGCATTGATTATAAACTCAAATGGAACTCCTATCTATATCATCAATCCAACAAGGTAATCAGATATCTCCAAAGAATCGCAGCAATGTTCTGGGGTATCTCCTCCAAATACAAAAAAAAATTCTTTACAAAACTGTGATTGTGAGAATGCTGGCACATGGCTCTGCTGACTGGTGACTGAATCCTACATTTAGAATCGTCAGGAAACTCTCATCCATTCAATGTAGCTTCCTCTTTGCAGCTAAATGAACGATATTTTGTAAAACATTTTAATCAATAGAAAAAACGCATCAGCTCTTCAGTAAATCTATAATAGTTTAATTAGCAATTAGAAATGAGATGTGTGAAATAAAAACAAAAGGAAAAGTTATTTTATTCTACTCCGAAAGCTTCTTCCGTTTGACATTCTTAAGTGAACTTTTTTTACACTGTCTCTTTGCATTTTACAACAGTAATCTTCATCATATAAGTATTCCATCTGCCATGGTACCGGTGATCCATTGTCTTTATGTCCTGGTGAAATCGTCCATCATCGACATATCAACACAGTTTACAGAGATCTGTAGTAGGCAAATCTGTTCTTATCCAATGCATATTTTGTTTGCTATTCCACAGATACAAGAAGCGAAGATATTTTGTTTGGCCGCCTTCTTGCTCACCGAGGAGAAAGTCAACCATTTTATAAGTCCACACAAATTATCCATTGATGTTGTTGAAATTTCTCCTTGACCAAAGCTATGGAGTCATATCCTTCTTTCATTCATCACTCGATTTCCTGTGTGCAAAGAGTTGCTAGTATTCTTTCTTTTCACGTGATTCATCTGTTCGAGGCATAACTGGTTCTTTAAAGTTCTTTTTAAATGTTTTGTATATTAGATTTACTGAATTGGAAAAAGTAGAGATGATTGAGAAAAACTGCTTTCACATTTAAACATCATACCAGCACATCAAATATAGTCAAAATCAGTTAAATAATTCCTAGCACTAAACCAAAAAATGTTTTCTTGTTGGCTTGCGCAGTTTTTAAAGCTCTTTCCTTGAACAACTGTATATTTTGATAATATAATATAAATGTATAATCTTGATCGTATAAGTTGCCTATGTTCTTTATACATAACAAATGTATTCGCCTTTAAAATTATGCCGCATATTTTTTTTATAAAAAAGATATATTTAAGAGATATTCGACTTAAATCGATGAAAAACCACAGTTGTATCAATTTTTTTAGAAATTTGTGATTTTTTGACAACCTCAGGCTCAAACAGTGACGAATTCACTTTAGTTTAAATTTGTAATTCGAATTTCTCTGTAATACAGGATATATTTTGAAAACACATATGAAAGATAAAACATTTTGTTTATGTTTTTCTTACACTTGGTGGTGTGCAGTCGTCCGTCAAGTTCAAAACCTCGAATTTATGTTAACACACATAAAAAACAGAAATTTCCAACACGCGATTTTACTGGACTATTGGCTATTTCCTATGTTAAATTTCTCCTTGTTATAACACAGCGCCACCTAGAGGAGATTTCGGCTCTTTTTTCAGACATTACTTCAGCGTTTCTGGTTCAGCACATGATTACGGATGCTGTGAGATTCTATGTTTAGAGTTCGCCAGTAGGGGGCAGATTGAAGAGCTTTAGATGAAGGTCTAAACGGGAGGGGAGGGGGAGCAGATTGGATCAGTCAGCCAGGCAGCTGTAGAGAGGAAGGAGGGAGACTGCTGTTAGTGTGGGGAAGCATAAAAAAGAATAACGCTGAGCTCTGGAATTACAGGTATGTGTGCTGAAATTTTAATCACGTTCTTTAATAAGCACATTAATCTCTACAGACGAATTATCTAGTCTTCCAGAAATATTTGTTGTTCTCTAGAATTTGACTTATGCACCAGTGCGCATTAGTTGTTCATTTTAATTGATGTCTTCAGAATATGTTCCCTTTTTCCTGTCTTGGGATATAATTTGTCTAGAGCAAATATAATTACTATTCGTCTTTTCTAGAGATTGTATAATTCATGTACCGCTGCGAATGTGTTAAAAAGGGAAAGGTTAATCGCGTAATGGCTGTGCTTTTTATTGTATATTTTGGCAAATCCTCGATATGCCTATAAAGCGATAAGGAGGGAACCATCGTTATTTACAGTCCCAATATTCCCCGCTAAGTTCGGTTCGGACGTCAAGGACCAGATAACGATTCAAAATAATTATCCTGATTACAAATGGCAGTAACTTCATTGTCAACAATGATTGGAAGAAAACTTTGAGCCTAATATAGATGGAATTTCGAAGTTTTATTTCTCTAATTTAAACCTTTTCATGGGGTCTCCCTTGATAGTTCAGACGCCGTCTCAGCGACATTTAGTTGCACGCAAAACATAATAGTGGCTGTTCTTAGTCTGTTCCTTCATATCATGGTTTTTATTACCATAATCCCAAGTACTATTCTCTCCTTTTTGGTGTCTGTGTGCCTTGATCGGAGAAACACCGGATAGTGATTCTTCTTTCTCTCCTTAGGTCCTCTCCCTTCGAAATTGGGCTCAATAACCTTGAATGACTTTACACTCTTATTAAGATCATTAAAAAGTTTATCAAAACTAATTGAAGCATCGCATAGGGATAGTAATTAACTACCGTCATTAGACTGCTGTGCAAACATATTGAAAGACGTGTTTGCTACAAAATAATAGTGGAAATAAAAACTCAGCCTGTCTGATAATATTGAAAGAAAACGATGTTTTTCATTATAATTTTAACAGTGGCAAATGTGCGTGAATGAAGGATATGATGAAACAGTGAATAGGCTTAAGGTATCCGACTGGTTTAAAATCGCCGTTTTTGATGAAATTATCAAAAACATTTTATGATTTAATTTTATAACCTGTGTATTCAGCTTTCTAAAACTGTCTCACTTTTTACTCTACGTGAATTACAAATGGAGTTACAGCTGTTTTATTACCGAACTGTAAGCATTATTTTATGTTGCATGAAAACTTTAAATGTATTTTCTGAGAAATGATATTTTTGAAGAAAACTGTCGACCGTAACAATGATTTCTCAAAAAGTTATTCAAGTATTGATATGAAATTTTCTGAGATTGTTTTCTGTAATATGCTTGATGTTTTCCTCTAAAAACTAAGGTCAATTTTAAAATCAAGTATTATTTTTAAGTGCTTAAATATAAACGAAAAGCATTTTTTATGAAAAATTATCAGTTTAGTAACTATGTTCAGTTATATCTCAAAACTATTTTGAAGTACAAGAAATATTTTAGAGCATAACTCAGATAACTGTCATAAAAATGTACTCCTACCAGGTTTTATGTATATTTCGAATATGATTTTGTCTATGGCTGTTAGCGTAAGGCAAATATTTTAGTCATTTTTCTTCAAATTTCTCAGTTTTTTTAGAAAAAAATATTATTTTGAAAGCTTAATTTTACAATATTTTCCTAGTTTTAAAACATATGCAGTTGAAAAATGACATTAAAATATATATATGTGTTATTTTTCAAAAACATGTCTCCGAACACAGTCGGATACCTTAAATTTTATTTTATAAGAATAGAAAGTATTGTTACAAATTGCGTTAAAAAATCATCTGTACCGCATTGGAAATGGTATCATTAAAAATATAATTTTTTGCTCTTTAAGATTTTGTAAAAATAATTTTCGTGCGAAACATATTGCAGAATTTATTGGCGGAAAACGTCTACGAATTTGGCTCACTACTGCTGAATTTGCTTTATTTAATTAAATATCTTAAGAACTAATTAATACTGAAAATTTAAAATAGCTCAGTTCACCTAGAAATGTACCCCAGAATATCGTGTGCAAATTCCATGTCGCTGTCTTTCACCGTTTGGTAGGAATTTTTGTGAACGACACACAAACAGATAATTGCATTTTCTGTTTTATGTTATGGGTAATTACAAGTATTTACTATGGTTAGCGCAATTCCCTCCTTTTTGAATAATTTTCTATGGTTCAAGAAGTTTTCAAAGCGATCTGCACCCCTTGACTTTCGATCATATCCCCGCGTATCGTAATCATATCCTATAGCGTTGCTCCTACAGCCCACGAACTCGTGACTCGTACTATGGCTTCTTGACGTTCACACAACTTCTTTTCTACACAACATTCAGTCGCTCATAAAGCTCGAAACAGGATTGCTTTGTTCTTGAATAATGAACTATAATTAAGTATGAAAGATAAATTACGAAATTTGATAATTCATTTTAAAATATTGGTGATAATATAACCAATGAATCTTTCTATATTAATCTTCCGTTATTCCGTTTTCTTCAAAGAAGAAAACGGAAGAACATAAATATAAATCATTTCATCATATAAATCATTGATATGAATCATCTCTTCTCCTCTTTTTTTAATCATTTAAATTTATTAGAGGCGTGAATGTAAAAATATAAAATAAACTCATGTGAAAAAATGAAGAAATCAGAAACTTCCTTACCAAAGTATTTTGAAACTGAAGATCGATACCAAATTTTCTTAGATTTCTCACAGTACAATTTGTAATATAATTGCATTCATGATCAATTGAAAAGACCTTCATTTTCTTAAAATATCGTGAAAACTGACAGAGGATAGTTTGAATAGATTTTATGAAAATCTAATTAATTACGAAATACAAGCACATAAATTTAAAAATTTTGGCAATTCTCGTTAGAAACTAACACAATGCTCTGGCGAAATTAGAAGCATTAAGATAAACGAATAATTCTTAACGAAAAAACAAATCAATACATCACATTTTTGTTGAACGTGATGTGAAAGTTTGATGGAAAAGAACAAACAGTTTAAAATTTCACAAAATTCAAGAAAAAAATAATAGGTGTTTTAGTAATTATGTATTTATATGTAAATCTCTATGTATATTTTATTAAATGTTTTAAATGCGATTTATCAGAAAGTTTTCTCCAGTTATCAATTATTTAAGATGAATCAATATTTCGTAAATGAATATAGAAGTTTCAAAGCATCATATACGTATAAATATTAGCAGAGTACCCGGCTTTGCCCGGTCTTTTTCAGATGAAAATCTTTTGAAAGGCGGGAAACTAAACATTATTTTATAAATAGCGAATAGTCCATTGCAATTAACCAAAGTAGGAGAAAAAAGTGATAAATTTTTTAAACTTGGGTCAAATACTCCTTTCACCTCAAGGATATGAGAATCAAAAATCCTCAGAGGGAGCTTCTCCCCTTCTCCTCCCCTGAAACTTCGAAAGCGCCAAACCGTAAAATAGTCCAGTCGGCGGGGAGTTTAAATCGGAAAATATAATTGGCTGAAAATTTATTGCTTTAATCACTTAATTTAGGACTCAGTATGATTATCCCAAGTTTTCCCCCTCAGGCTTGGTGAGCGTCAGCTGCTAGGGGGGGGGGAATTGAAGTGCAGTGGGGTGCTGTGTCATTTTTTTCTAGATTACTCCAAAACTACACTTTCAATGTTAAAAATGGTTTGGATGAAAGTTTTAGGGCATAAAATTCTGCATCGAATGAATACCAACGCAATATATTTTGTTGCAGTAGTATGATCACAAACTCTTATCAAAGATGCAATGATTTTCCAGTTTTCAAAAAAATCTGTCATTCTCCGAAAAGACGACGCATATTATCAAAGATATTTCTAAATAAAGTTTGTACGCAAAAGTATTCACTTTTGTAAGCATATACATGTGTCGGCGGCCCAATACTACAGCGCTAGTGGGGTGTGGAAGTTAGGAGACAGCGTACCAGCTAAGGTGACATCTCTTTAACTGACCACGATTTAAAATTATGAAGACCATTTCAAAATAGCTTTCATACAGCTTCTAAATAGTACATTGGTCTAACTAACTAAACTAAACCAGTACTAGTCAAACTTAACTTAAGAGAAAACTTACATCAAAAGAGTATAGACGATTTGTCACGGTCGCAATCAGACAGTCAGACAAATGCTGAAGCGGAATCTAGACCGATCTGAAGACAGACAAACGTTCATGTGATCACTAAAATGTTCTGGTGCCTTAGTCATGGACGTAGTATTTCTGACATAACTTCAAAGTGAATCCTCTCAATGCCTTTTGTTATTACTGTCGAATACTTCCCAGAAGTATTCGGCTATTTCACAGCAAGTCGAATACTTCTGCGGATTTTCATCCACTACTTCTGAGCATCACACCGACGCTAGAGATTCAAGAATCCTGCGTGATAACGAAGATGTCCAAAAGCCTTTAGGCTGGTTTGAGTCTCACGATCCATTTCTTGTCTCAGATTTTGTGATGCCCATCAATACTGGAATTCTGCATTTGGTTTGTCTGATAGATTTTGCTGGCGCAAAAGCCATTTTTGACTATGCTGCGCCAAATATGTGGTGTAGGATAATGTCTCAGTTTAGGAGTTCAGTTAAAAGAAGTCTCCATGCGTTATGACAGAGCTGGGGATTCTGGGAGACGAAACAATAAACTGCCACAGAGTTTTGAATGTGGAAATTCTTCACTGAGCTGCATAGGAAAAACTTTGAAGAAGACAAGTTTGTAAGAAAAATTAAAGTGACGTCTCTTCGAGGACTTAAATCCAAAGTGAAAATCGAAGATGAAGAGATTCCCGTGTATCCGGAAACGCTTTTCCCCAGAATCGCTCTCCTGAAGTAATGAGACACAAAGTTGCAGAATTACTTTTTGTTATGAATTAGCACCTTATCCATTATCTCTCTTCAATGACTGTGGCATGAGAAAAAGTTCCAAATCTATTTTTACAATTTATTTACCGCCAATAACTGAAAAAATCAACTTTCAATGTGTAGCCTTCATTATTGATGGTGGGTTTCTGCTATATCTAGTAATTTGAAAGAATGGTGAGACCATTTCAGCAATTTTAGGCAAATACGTTGCTTTTATAAAAAATATTACAATCAAGGAACCACTACTGTCATTTTTGATGGGTATTCATATGGGTATTGAAGCTAAAATGTTACAGTCTCCGTATTCATATTGATTGGCTATCGGCTTTTCCGAAGTTCTTGACAAATAATTAAGATTAAAATGCTACTTCTACTTTCAAAGATCAGAGTAGAGCAGGGAAAGAAATATTTCTATTTATGAATATTTAGAATTTCTAGGGGTAAGAAAGTAATGAATATATTTTTTTAAAGTTATTTGTATCTTAAGTTCTAAGTATGAGATCAATGGAATGCATATTTGTTTTAAGTTTTTCTAAAGTATAAAAATTTTCGAATTTCTTATTTAAACCGTTTTTAAGAGGGCAAAGTTATAATGTATGAAATTTTCTCAATAAGCTTAGAAAACTTTCATTCAATTAATTCGAAACTATTTCATAATTTTTTGAAAACTTTTTGTTATGTATGCTTATGATGCCTTGTAGTTGAAAGAGCCGTCACATTGTACAGTTTTTTTTACGAAAACTAAAAGCAATTGTGTGTTTCTTTTGTCCTTTTTTTGTCTTAATTAGCAAATTTCACCCGAAAAAATTTTGGAAGGCGAGAATGTGCACCTGCAAGTGATTCTTTCGAAAATTTAATTAGAATTTTAATTAATTAAAAAGTAAGCTAAATTCCGATTTTTTTTGTGAAAACTTTGAAAAAATTATCGCAAGAAAATAAATTTTACACCATCTTAATATCCCATCCATATCCATCTTTTCAATTACATAAATTTAGTTGGTGTGAGATTTTTTCGAAATTTTAACTCATTTTTAAAAATATTTTTAAATATATTAATTTGCAACAGTAGATTTTACTGTTGAAATTTAAGACAAACCTATTTCATTGTTTCAATAAATCTTTAAGCCCTTTGTTTTTCTTTTGTTTAAAAAGAGATTTATATCGCGATTATTAATTTATTATCAAAAATTTTACTTTATTCTTAAGCTCTGAAAGGGTAGTAAGTATTTTCTCTCTCTCTCTGCTTGATTTTAAACATAAGAAATTTTTTTGAGATTAGATTTATCATGTGATATTTATTAAGCGTACATGAAGTATTCAGCAGATTTTCAAAAGTTCTAAAGCTATCGATATTTTTAACTGTGTATTTCATAAGAAAATCTACGTATTTTAAAAGTTGAAATATCTGTAGCCATTAATTCATATTATTCATTTATGCAGTATAACTAATGAAATATAAAATTTTTTATCACTTAATAAATACAATTATTGCAATAACCATGAGAATCATGTGTGAATTTAATGGATAAATATATATATATATATATATATATATACAGTAGCGGACTGGGTCTGAAAATAGCGGTTGCCACCAGTCAATGAACAGAAGTCAGTAGCGGACTGGGTCTGAAAATAGCGGTTGCCACCAGTCAATGAAGGCCCACTCATATCAAAAATGATATTTTTTCTCTATATATATTTTTAAATTTTGTTTATTATAAATATAATCAATTAAAATCAATAAATGGACATGATATACTATATAAATTATTATATATTTTTATTATCTAAAAATCTGTTATATATACTAGTAGTTTTGTGAACAGTAGACCCCTCCCCCCCAAAAAAAAATTCTGCTCTTTATTTCAGTCTTTAAAAGTTTAGCCATTTATTTTCCGAATTCAAATTATTTGCGCAAGTCTGCTTTTATCATTATTAATTAAACGTCTGCTTTTATCAATATTAACAAAATCACAATGAAATGTAATTTGTTATTATTAGAGGTATCTTTGGAGGCATTGTGAACGGAGTTTCGTTTGGGTACAATAGTTGGAAAAACACTTAAAATTACAT
The DNA here is from genome assembly GCA_013235015.1 of Araneus ventricosus. Lineage (NCBI taxonomy): Eukaryota > Metazoa > Arthropoda > Arachnida > Araneae > Araneidae > Araneus > Araneus ventricosus. The sequence continues at coordinate 9,570 of BGPR01022196.1, read as the reverse complement.
GAAACGCAACCATTTAAGTGTCCATCATCTTGAAACGGAATAAAAAAATAAAAATCTTTACACATACGGTCGTTTTCGCCGACAACACAGAGCATTCATGCCAAATTCAAAGAAAATCGAATAACGCGTTTGATCGTGACAAAACAAATTACAGACAAACAGACTGTATTAGACAAGTCAGTAAATTATTGACAAACGAACTGTTTTCACTCGAACGGTCCAGTGAAAACAGGACCTCACTTCGCTAGTCAAATTACTAATTATAGTATACATGTATTATACATATTATTGAAAGTAAGAAATACAAAAACAAATTTATGATTGAATTTTAAATAATATTTGGTGGGTGTGTAGCTTACTGTAATTTTGGAACTGTACTGTTATTTTGAGAATTTTTTAGCCAAACTGTAATTATAGAACTAACCATGTACCAATTTCAATAATTGTAAAGAGTACTTCTTTCTTTAAAAGATTAACAACTCAAAAATACACAACTCAGTAAGCGTTTGAGTTTACTAGATATCTAGTCAATTGTTGAGTTTACTAGATGGTATGTCAATAATTACTTCTGCATCCAAATTATCTAACAATTCCTTTCCAATAGATAACAATATACAGAGAATTCCAAGTTCTCTTCAGACAATGAATTTCTAAATCTGTTCCTTATCTTTAGCTTTGAAAAACAGAATTCAATAATATCATTAGATCATTCATTACGAAAGCTAATATTATTACAAATATGCCGTGATATCTCAAAAATGGATTTCACTCCTTACAGATAAAATTCTTTTAATATATTTTCAATCGATGCAGGCTTATGAAGAACAGAAAAACGAACATCCTGATTAAAAGAACAAAAACAAGCATACTGGTCGGCATAATATCGAAACCCAACGTAACCATAATCAGGACTCTCAGCTAAACTAAATCTAAATGATGATATTATTCCAACTAAATTCTAACGAAGAGAAAGACTCATGAACAATTAATATTTATTAGTTATTAAGCGGTTATTCTTATCATTGGGATTATAATCCCTCACACGCGTTGTTTACAAATCCCTTTGATGAAAGAATGAGTGTATGGATATACTAATATTTAATCATATTCGGTGGCGATCTTAGCAAAACGGTTTGCAAGCTCCACGGAGAAGGAGCACTTTTTCTCTGCGACGAGATCATTCCCTGGCTTTCCAGTATATTTTGACCCAGATGAGACTGACAAGACTTTGAATTCAGAAATTTAATTTTGGACATTCTACAAATTTGTATTTGATTTTAGTACTTTTTAATGTAGGGATGGAAGTCAAACTCTCAGTGATGATTTTTATTTTGACTTCATTCTTCAAGGTCCACCCTACTCTAAAATCAAATTCTAATAATTCGCTCTAAAAAGCAGGATTAAATGAGTTCAAACTAAAGCAAGGAGTTGTTAACAGCATAGCATATTATTTTTAAAGATACACAACAAGAATTCAAAGTTGACACCACGTCTAATACCAATAAATTTCTCACCCACAGGGTTAAAATCAATTTCTCGAGTAAAATAACGAAAATATTATGAAAAATGTTTGATTTTAAATTCTTTAGGTTACATTTTTCTTATACGGTTTTAGCGACAATGTGTGAAGGAGAAATGTTGCCCTTTAGTAGGGTGTTTTTTGTAAGAGTGAGAGAAGAAAATTCTTTTAATGCTTATTAGTTTAGTGATTTGTAGTAATAATATTTTCGTAATTTGTCACTAAGTTTATATCATTACAAAAATAATTTTTTGAATTTCTAAAATAATAGAAAAATCATTCTTCTGAAATGAGTTTTGAAAGATATCACGGGGAAAACAACAAAATCTTGCTCAATTTTTAATAACTGATATTTTAATTAACTTCAGGACTTTCAAAAGTTGACAGTGATTCTCCTTTTGTTTTAAGAGCACATGTGAAAAATTTCATCAAGTTTGGAGAAAAACTGTAGATTTTTATAAAAGACGAACAATTCCTCTTTACATATAAAGAACTTTACTTTTGTATTAAATCAATTTCAAACAAGACAGTTGGAAACAAGAAAATTAGAAATTATAGCTGCATTTTATTTTTTTAAGCAATAAAATCTAACACGAAGTACTATAGTGTTATTTCTATGTTTTACTTCTGATCATGCTTTTGTATGCAAATGTCAACAAATAATAAAAGGGAATGTATGTGTAGGTTGTTGTCTGTCTGTTGATGTTCTACAGTCCGTTGAATCTAGAGCCACCAAATTTGGTATAAACATAATATAAGAGCGTAGGAATATGCATCTCGGAAAGTTTCTAAATTTTAATTAATTAAAATTTTTTAAATTTTTATCTTTCAATATGATGCCAGTTTAGTTGCTGTGCAATTTTTTCCTTAATTTTGCAATTTTAAAAAAATAATTTTAAGTATAATATTTAACAACACTTTGAAATGCTGGAATGAAAGTCAATCAACTTTCATTGCTTCAAATCAATAAATCTTAAATTTGTCTTCTGATAAAGAAGAAGCATGATATAAAATTTTATATTCGACTTACGATATAAAAAAATTCTTTAATGCAATAAATTGCATTCCATTTCACCAGTTTTTTAGTCCAATTTTTTACTTTCCTCATTATTTCAAATAAATTTATTTTTTAGACCTATTTACAATATTATTATGACAGATTTAATTTTTAGAAATGATCTTAAAACTCATCTTTCCTGTTACGAAAAGAAAGTTTTTCCTGGAGATTATATTATTCATTTTGTGTTTAATTAGGTTAAATATTCACTACATAATTATCTTAATAAAGTGTAATAATTGTAATTTAACTTAGAATTATGCTTGACCAAAATAAAAAATAACTTCGTTGACTCTCAAGATTTTTAGCCTTTTTTATCTGCTAAATGTAAAAACCTAAGTCATTAATTTCATGAGATGCGAAACATACTACATCAAAATTTAATTCAAATATTAATACATTCCATGTTCACTGTTTTTCAGTTTTTAACTAATTTATTTATTGGTGTTTTGTAACAATTAATGGCTTCAGCTTACCAAAAATTAAATAAGTTGGTGAATTTAAAGTTGGATGGCATAATTTAATCAATACAGTTAATAAGATGAATTATTCAGCTATTAGGGAAAATTTGAGTTCACTTCTCTAAGTTTTTTTTCTCCTTTTATAAGATATGCACGTTCTACCCTCTCTCTTTGTTGATTGAGAACAGGAATACCACTCCCCACACCCAAATTATTTGTCACGAAAGAAAGGGACCTTTACCGTTTTTACAACCTTGTTAACAAAACTAAAGAAGCACTCCCTTAGACCCTCACCCCCAAGGAAAAGGCGAAAAGTCCCCTTTTCACCGATGCCATTTTGTCAAATTACATGATTCCCCCTCCCCTTGTAACAGCTTCAGCGGCTCGAAGTAGACTTTTTTCTTTGTTCGCTTGTCCGTCAGTTTTACTACTGTAAAAAGCACTAACAACAAAAAAGAATGAGACATTTCCAAGGACCGCACCCTTCCTGCTCAGAGGGGTCATCTCTTCTCTCTTTCCGATGGTGATATGAGTGGTCATTGCACAGAAGAGGTCGACCTTGCAGAGAGGAGGTTGTGTGAGGAACATAAAACAACTTGCTATTTTGTTTGCTTTAGAAAAGACGCAGGAATTTCTCTAGAAAAAAAAATTCTTCTCTTTCTCTCTCTTTCACATACACCTATCCTGGGGCCCATATCAGCTTATGTTTAAGAGGGCCCACTTGCCATCGGGCAAGTTGGCAACCTGGCCAGTCCGCCACTGGGTTCAGCAGAGGATGAATTGCCCATAGGTTGCAAGCCCCAAGGTATAATATAATACAGAGTAGACGCAGTATTAGCAACGCGATCTCTTACTTCTTGTACCCGACGTGGAGTAGACGCAGTATTAGCAACACGATCTCTTACTTCTTGTACCCGAC
>BGPR01022194.1:0-25644 GCA_013235015.1 Araneus ventricosus | reverse complement strand
TCATTTTGTGGTGTACCGACATACTCCTGAAGTGATTTGTGCTGGAACAAATTCAATATATCATGAACTAAAGGCATAAACACTTGCGCCCTGAGTCAAGCATGCACATATCAATTTGTCACAGACGTTTGTATATACAGTACCAATGATTTACAACTAAAGCAATGTTTTCAAACGCAGAAATATGTTTATGAGTTAAAATCTTACGATATATTGATCTGAAAAAACATGTTTCACACTTGACAAAAGAAATGCAGCATAGCAAAAGAATTACTAAAACTTTGGATATGAGCCTGTCAAAAGAAAAAAGTGTTTTAAACCTTTCGCTTTTAATGTACGTATCATCAGAAAGAACTTTCAGAAATTCTTTTGGAATAGAAATTCTCCTTGGGATATTGAAGTATTTTCATCAGTCCTACCAAGTTTTGAGATGTTTACATTTCACAGACGTAGTGCTTTTCCTCAGGTTGCTCTTGTTTATAACAGTGTTGCATCAACAAGCTTATTTTTTTTAGCTATTGAGCGTGTTTGTCTTGCTTTTAATAAAATCATTATAATTAATAAAATTTTTAGTTGATTTATAAGTCTAGAATGTAAAACTTTCATTTTCTTTTTTGAATGAAGACTACTTGGGACACATACACTTTGTCAAAAGTAAAACGGACATAAAATTTGCAAATATAGCTCTTTGTTCTAGATTGTTTCAAATTATACACTAGTCATATCGTCGAAAAGAAATCCCCGGTGACGTAAAAACAATAAACAGCAATTTTATATTTGATTAAATAGATATATATCTCCACCATTGTCATCAAAAAAGTAGACGGACAAACCATTTTGAGGTGCTTTGCTTCTAGTTTCTTTGGATTTTTTTGTAACTTTTTTATCTTATGCTTTACTTGAGATAAGTCTGTTAGATCACCTTCATTTAAAATATAAATTAATTTCTTTTCAAATACCTTAACATTTGCTGATTGTTATTTGGGAGATTTAGTTTTATGCCCATACCTAGAGGAATTTCTTTAAATTCCAAAAAGGTCAAGCATAGCCTACGATGGAAAATATTCTAGAAATCACAGGTATTTAAAATTGGTAAAGGTACAATTCAAATTTCTAAAGTCTAGTGCTCATGGGAAAAAAAGGGAAACTGACTGAAAGAGCTAACAAAGAGCAAAGAAATCTTCTCCGACAGCAAAAAAGAGGGGCTAGCATCCCCTGCGCAGCGTGGTTTTCCACCCCTTATACTTAAGACAGATGGCGTTTAGTATGTGAAAGTAAGCAATTTCAGGTAGAAACTGGAAACATCATCTAATGGACTAAAAACATTGCTGATCGACGGGGTAAAAAGTACATGGACCACTGAATGGACGGCATCCGTTATTTCTCTCTGATGAGAAAAGGTTCCAATTCATAGATGGTCAGATGAAGCACTCAATATTGTTGGCACTGCAAACAAAGAACAATATTGCTCTACTCATCCCAGCAAACAGGAGGAGGAAGTTTGATAGTATGGCTTTTCTGTTGTTTCGGTGGTGATCAAGACAGTTTTTATCAAGGTAGACAAAATCACAAAGATTATATAAAACAGTTGGAACTTCTCCCATGGATCCGACTGGGAGGAGAAAACTGGATGCAATTCATTCTAATTTGATATTTTCTCATTCCCGTGATAGAACCCATTTCAGATGTCCTTCAACGAGCCGAACAGAGAAACCAAAGGCAGATTATACCAAAACTCAGGAACAAACAGCTTGTTTCTCGTGACAGCATGAATTGGCCACATTATCACAAACATCTGAATCTCATGTTTAGCTTGTCAAAGAAAAAAATCACTGTTTGACCCTTTCGCGACGAAGTTGTTCTTTAACTTCACAACAATTTCGGTAGTATGAACTATGAGTATAGAACAATAGAATGCTAAAATAAAGGTGTTTTATTTTTAGAAAAATATGTCCCATGACTTAGGACCGGGACATGCATGTCCCATCCATCGTGATCACTGGGGCATATGTTTCCCAAGTAGTCTTCATTCAGCAATTTTTCAAAAGAAAAATAACAGTTTTACATTCTAGACTTATAAATCAATCAAAATTTTATTAAAATTATACGATCTTATTAAAAGCAAGACAAACATACTCGATAGCTAAAAAAAGCTGCTGCAACACTATTATAAAACCGCAACAAAGCAACCTAAGGTATTGCCATCACTTTCTGTAAATGTAAACTTCTCAAAACTTGGTAGGACTGATGGAAAATACTTCAATATCCCAAGGAGAATTTCTATTACAGAAGAATTTCTGAACGCTCTTTTGGACATACGTGTCTCATTAGAAGCGAAAGGTTTTAAACACTTTTGTTCTTTTAATAGGCTCATGTTGAAAGATTTAGTATTTTTGCCATGCTTACTTTTGTCAAGTGGGAACATGTTTTTCAGATAAATTTATCGAAAGAGATTTCCAAACTCATAGACATAGTTCTGCAGTATTTGAAAAAAAATTGCTTAGTTGTAAATCGTTGGTACCCGCGGTACATCCACAAACGTCTGTGACAACGATATGTGTGCATGCTTTCTGACTAGGCGCAAGTGTTTATGCCTTGCATTCATGATGATATATTGGTTCTGTTCCAAAAGCACAAATCACTTCAGGAGAAGTGTCGGTACACCACAAAATGATTACAGAAACATTCATTCTAATTTGATATTTTCTCATTCCCGTGATAGAACCCATTTCAGATGTCCTTCAACGAGCCGAACAGAGAAACCAAAGGCAGATTATACCAAAACTCAGGAACAAACAGCTTGTTTCTCGTGACAGCATGAATTGGCCACATTATCACAAACATCTGAATCTCATGTTTAGCTTGTCAAAGAAAAAAATCACTGTTTGACCCTTTCGCGACGAAGTTGTTCTTTAACTTCACAACAATTTCGGTAGTATGAACTATGAGTATAGAACAATAGAATGCTAAAATAAAGGTGTTTTATTTTTAGAAAAATATGTCCCATGACTTAGGACCGGGACATGCATGTCCCATCCATCGTGATCACTGGGGCATATGTTTCCCAAGTAGTCTTCATTCAGCAATTTTTCAAAAGAAAAATAACAGTTTTACATTCTAGACTTATAAATCAATCAAAATTTTATTAAAATTATACGATCTTATTAAAAGCAAGACAAACATACTCGATAGCTAAAAAAAGCTGCTGCAACACTATTATAAAACCGCAACAAAGCAACCTAAGGTATTGCCATCACTTTCTGTAAATGTAAACTTCTCAAAACTTGGTAGGACTGATGGAAAATACTTCAATATCCCAAGGAGAATTTCTATTACAGAAGAATTTCTGAACGCTCTTTTGGACATACGTGTCTCATTAGAAGCGAAAGGTTTTAAACACTTTTGTTCTTTTAATAGGCTCATGTTGAAAGATTTAGTAATTTTTGCCATGCTTACTTTTGTCAAGTGGGAACATGTTTTTCAGATAAATTTATCGAAAGAGATTTCCAAACTCATAGACATAGTTCTGCAGTATTTGAAAAAAAATTGCTTAGTTGTAAATCGTTGGTACCCGCGGTACATCCACAAACGTCTGTGACAACGATATGTGTGCATGCTTTCTGACTAGGCGCAAGTGTTTATGCCTTGCATTCATGATGATATATTGGTTCTGTTCCAAAAGCACAAATCACTTCAGGAGAAGTGTCGGTACACCACAAAATGATTACAGAAACATTCATTCTAATTTGATATTTTCTCATTCCCGTGATATAACCCATTTCAGATGTCTTTCAACGAGCCGAACAGAGAAACCAAAGGCAGATTATACCAAAACTCAGGAACACTCTTCAGGGAGGATGGTATGCATTGCCTACAGCATATTTTCAGAAGCTCATAAAACTGATACCTCGTCATTTTTCCTGCGTTTATTCCTTCCACGGTGAAGCATTAAACTGGTGTGCCAGTTCTGGCACATGAGTATGTTTCGATTAGAAAAGTAGATTAACATTTCATGTCAAGGGGAAAAATGAATTTAATTTTTTTCTTCGTTTGTTTTTATGGAATATTAAATTTCTTTCTTACCTTGCATTAACAATAGCACGCCATTTTTTATTAAAAATTTTTTTCTGACAATGTTTTATCTCGCTACTTCTGGCACAGTATTAGTTTACTTAGTTAACTGCTTACCTGTTATATTTTTTTACTTCAATTTTGTCACTCAGACGTAAACATTTATACGTACACTTATGCATACTTAAGATAGAACGGCTCTGAAATGTCGGTTAACGAGATAAAAAAAAAACTTTGATAACTTGTGACACTACTTCAGAACTAAAACACACAACTGCATTTCCCTCAAAAGCTTCTCACCTTATCTGAAGTTTTTTGCAAAGTGGAAGTTCAGCCGTTAATCTCATTAACTTATTGTTTTTCCTTTTGTGAAACCCAATTATTTTAAAAAGATACCTAAAATCTTTTTTCTCTTCTCAAATGTTCTGTACAAGAGATTATACTTTTTTAATGATGCCTTTGGAGATCTTTCGTTCCTGTTTATTAAGTATAAAAAATTATTTTTCGTACGAGAATTTTCCTATTTTTTCCACCAATTTTAGTTTAGTTATTATGCTTCTATTTTTATAAAGAAGCATGATTCTTTTTTCATTGATGGATTTCTCTTTCATGTGTCTATTTAGTATATTCGTCAAACTCTTCTAAAAACGCACTTAGCTGAAGCAAGTAGCTTAGTATTGGATACAAAGGAAGAGGGTCTTGTTATCAAGCTTTTTTTCACCTCTCTTTAATCGAATATTAATTTTCTTTTATATTGCTGGAGGTTCTCTGAAATAGATTATTTATTTGTTACAAGCACTTCAGTTTCACACTTCCGCATTTCTTACACTTCAGTTAATTAAAAGAAGATATCAATGTCGAAAAAAGTCTATTTAATAAAAGCTTTTTTAGATATTATTTTATTTTCATCTCACGGTTTCTGCTTCGCCAGACACGATATTATATTTATCCATTCTAAAGCTAAATGTAACTTCAAGAGAAGAAAAGATTTATTGATTTCATTTGTCCCAGATTCAAAAACACGAAAAAATGATTAAATCAACGAATTTTTTATTTTTGCTGGAATAATACATTTATCTTATAAAATCCTTTCAAATTTAGTTATTTCATGATGCAAGATATAGAACAGTATTTTATTCCTTATACAAGAATTCATTCAATTAAACAGAGTTTATATAAGACTATGCATTTTTGAAACAACCCGTTGTTTAGTTCTTATAGCTTACTTTCCATTTAAATTCAGGATTCTAAACTTTTTAAATTTGTAGAAGATTCTGGTGGGAAAAAAATTGCACAAATGTACTTCATTTTAAAATTGTTCCAAAATTTTGGAACAATTTTAAAATGAAGGATATAACAAATGATAAATAGAAAAAATTCGGACAGTTATCTGCCAATATGAATTTTGGAAAGCGTGTCAGGAAGTAACATTGTGAACATCTTGGTAACATTTTTAAAAGTAAACTATAATATGATACGCAATCAAAACCATCAAACTGAAAACAGTCGTCGTAAGACAATCTTCAACCGGTATCTTTTTGCTTTAATGCATTTCCGGTCCATATAGTATTTCCGGAATGTAAATGAATGAGCTTAATCTAAGCTTGCTGGTCTCCAAAGGTTATTAAGATTTTCGAAAATGTAGAGATTGGTTAAAATAAATTACAGTGGAATTCGAACATTTAATTCGAATTCGTCTGCAATTCAAAATTTTCTTTTGTTTCATTGATTTTCCTATTAATATAATATTAAAATATCTTATAAAATACATTTTGATTTACTCGAAATAAAATTCAAAAATTATTTTTCTTTTCTGAATTGTAAATGTTATTTTAATACGACTTTATCTTGTGCCTTCAGTGACCATAAGTGAATAATGGTACGAATCTGTAATGTTGTTTTCCTGCCATGTTAATTTTATGGTAGGAAAGAGGGTTTTACAGAGATTCGTAGAGGAATGGAAGCCAAGGACCACCAACCTTGGTGACAAACTTGGCGATTTTAGCAACAAAATGAAGGTTTTATAAATTACAAGAATCATGGCCCTATCACTATTAGGAACCGAGTTTTGGAGTTTTTACCAAAGAATTCCATGTGGCGTCACACTATATCAGAAAACCTATAAAAACCGAGCTGCTCAAACGAGGAATTAATTTCTTTCGAGACTTGAACGTAGCGCGAGTTGGTCAACTATTAGACGATGAGCGCTATTCTTACTGCTGTTTCAGTTGTTATAAGTGATTTGCTGTTTTCTTTTGCGCTTATTTACCGTTGCTCCTGTTTCAGTTGTTATAAGTGATTTGCTGTTTTCTTTTGCGCTTATTTGTACAAGTGCTGTTCGTCTTGTTACCTGTGCTTCAAGTTTTCTGGAATATTCGCGGAATAAAGCGTCAATATCCATTATCCAGCTTGTTGGACTTCTTTCTCGTACACACAACGGATGAAGTTTTATTGTAATGTTAAAAGCGATGTATACTGTTTGTATATCAAAATTACTTAATTAGTTGTAGAAAGCATTACTTAAAAATATTTTATTTATAATTATTTTAATTTAATTTATTAAAGATTACTTATGGATTATTTATCATTAATTACTCTTTTTAACTGTTAAATATTAGAAGGAAATCATCATTATCATTTTAGTTTAATAATTATAGCTTTCTCTTGCTGTTCTCATTTTTATACACAATTTTTCATAATTCGAACGTTTGGGTAAATTCAATTCTTATCTTGGTGCTGTCAGCTTCGAATTAGCCAAATTGTACTGTGCTAAATTTGACGCATATTTTACAACTTTTAATTAATTTCTGACAAAAAATATGGTTGTTTGCTATATTTGGAACACTCACTCGACATTCCAATATGCATGAATACTTCTTGAGAGGACACATCAGCTTCACCTCCAAACCAACGTCATGTTTGCACAAGATAGTAATAAGTAAAAAAGATTGTGGGTAGAAAGGGAAGTTAAACTAAATTGAAATGCAGTGAAATCTCGGAAACCTGTCAGCCCTCAAGCAATCGTTTGCGATGCATAAAAAAGTAATTGCTTATCAAGATTTGGTTTATGCTATTTTTAACGAATAGAAACACTCAACGACTGATTATAAATGTAGGAAGACAGTTTGAAGGCATTTGGCAGCAATACATTGTGACCAACACAATTAATTTCGAACACTTTTCTCATGCCTTAAGCTTAAAATCGAAAAACAATGCTACTTAAAAACTGACGAAATTATTTCTCAAAACTGCCTAAAAAAGGGTTTGTTGAAGCGAAACTTTCAAATAAACTGACTTACTACAATAGTGTTATGAAAAATTCTGCAGAAGTTTTAACTTTTATTTCTACATATTTTGAGATTGAATCTTAAATTATGCTTCGTTGGTTAGGATTTCTTTTCATTTTTTATTTGTAATAATGATTTTAATTATAACTATTTCAAGGTCGATTGAAAATCCATCAAACATTGCAATAAAAAACTTGGCAAGTGAGGATTATTTATTTATTAATAAGAATACAATAATTTCTTATTTATTCTAAACTATATCAGCTGTAAAATTACAGAAAAAATTTACTTATTCTCCTATCAATATTTTTTACGTTTTTATGTAGACTTAAAAAAATTCGTACAGTTTTTAAATTTAAATGCCTAACTGCAATATCGAAACCAAAATAACTTTCACATTTCTTTTAGAGTCTATTAATAATTGTTATTATTTAATAAAGACTCTTCGAAAATTGAATTACTTTACAGCATTAAGAATTACTTTTATATCCTAAATTTAAAACGCATCTGTGGAAAGTTTCTAATGCTATCATTAAACCAAAAAATTCCTTCTAAAAGATCAATAATCGAACTTATAAGCTCCATCAAGAATCAATTCTTTACTGCAAATAAAGGTTTCAAGAAGTCAATTCACATTCATCGCCACTTTACGGTTAAGAAATAAAAGAAACTTGAAGAATATTCTTTAATTATCTACTAAAATACATTGCTTAATTAAGACTGATTCAATTATCTAACCCATAAAATGTAATAAATTCGCCCAAATACATTGCAATTATGAAGGCGGAAAAAAGGGAGCATAACTTGTTCTTAATTATTAGTAGAAATTGTTTATTAATAGCTGTGAGAAATGATTAATACTAAATACTTACTTTTTCATCTTTAACGAAACGGTAGAAACGTTGTTGGGAAACACTCGACTGTAGCATTAACTGGAAAGATAGATTGAAAAGAGAATGGTGATTCATAATGCATGGCACTGCATATAACGTGAAGATAAACGGCAATTACTGATTCATAGCTTAGATAGAAAATCAAGTTCTTGCACTTTCAGTAATTAAAGAGCCCTACTCTAACAGTGAAGCACATCGGAATTTTGGATAAACCAAGAATCTTATTTGTTCAAAATTTTCATAAAATCTTCTTTATAGACTATGGGATCAGTAAACAGTAGACCAACACAATTGAAATCATTAAAACAGCTCCGATCTTGAAAGATAATCAAAAGATAAAAATTCTTATATATACGTCGTTTTGTATAGCTTCAAGTAACATTTATGCCAAAAAAATCGAGCAACGCGTTTGGCCGTGACTGCGTCACAAACAAATTTACAGACAGACGAAATGCTGAAAGGACATACAAAATGCTGGAGGTCTCGCTTCGATCGGTCAAAAAGAAGTTATTTTTGGAGTTATATATTTTCGTAAAAATGGTTCGTTTTATATTTATCAATTTCTAATGTAACGAGTTCTTTTAATGTTATTTATTGAAAACAGCTAAAAAAAAAGAATTATTTAAAAGTGTAGAAAATACAATTGGGTAAAAGTATTTTAAAATTAAATTTATAAATGCGAATTAACTTCAAAACACAATGCATAATGGGGCAAACACCTGCAATATTATCTGAAACTTATCCCAAATTCGTAATAATTCAAACAGCCAACAACAATCGGTTAATATTTGCTAAACATGGCAATCTTTTCGGGCGATTTTCTTCTGAATATTTCTTTACTTAAAGTATTAATATGGAAATTTGCAAAGAAAATAACGCTTTGTCACGAAAAAGAAATGTCTTCTAGAATAAAAATTATTTTTGAACCACAATCGTCTGTTATTGTTGCGATTTTAGACAACAAAACTATTACAAAATATTCGTAGGAATTGTAAAAGATGTATAATAAAGACTGCAGAACATTGCTAATATCTTTTGCAACTGATTTGAATTGAATAATGAAAAAATCAAGAGGACTAAGATAGGAATTATTACAGCAGAAAGCAATGTTCCATGATATTGAATTCCAAAGAATCATTGCATTCCCTTGAGTATAAAGGGAATAACGGGAATAGCTTTAAGGGGGTAGAAACGGAATATAGAACAATACATAATAATTTTCTGTAGATAATAATAAATATTTTCTTTCATTCAAAAAATGTAGTGCATTTATTAAAATCTTAAATCTTTCAGTAAGCTTTCTGAATTTCGCGATAGTAAAGTTGAGGTAATTAAATTTTACATCTACAAATTCTTTCAGGCTTAATTCTCGACTGCTGCTTCGATAGTTCTCCTGCATTTATTTTTACATAACAAAGGCAAAGTAAGAATAAAGGCACGATTTTTCTCACTTTCATTATAAATGTTTAATTTTTTTAATTTTATTATTGTTTATTGAAATTTCGATTATAGGTCTTTTAATTTATGCGTCGTTTTACGTCAATCAACGACGTAACAGCCGTGTAAACGGTGATTTACTGTATTTGCTAAATAAGAAGCAACTTGCTTGAAAGGGGGTACAGTTTAGAGCAATTAACTTCGAATAAATTTCCTAAACTCCAAATTTTATGCACCAGCAAGAAACTTTTGAAACACGGGAGCAAGTTAACTTTCGATGATGTGCAGAAGCCATTAAGAAACGAATTCATAAAAATAGCAGATTGGGAGATTTCCATTCGGCGCCAATAATCTGATTAAAGACCGCCAAAAACTTGTTCAGTCTTCAATTAGTGAAATGCTTTTAACGCAGATGAAGTTGTAAATTGTCACGTGTCAAATCTAAAAGCTGTCTGCATAGAAATGGCATTAATTCCATTAACCTTTCAATTCTTTCTTCAGTTTCTGTAACGTCTGGAACATCCCGTAAAGCACCGTTTATACGTCTTTCAAGGGACTGGCGTAAAATGACGTATATATATGTAAAGACGCATGATTTAAATTTTAGTAAACAACTTTGATTATTGCAAATTTAATGCTATTCATACAAATTCATTTAAAAAGTATTAATTTTAAAGTTTTTTAAGATAATAAGAGTATAATATTACATAGTAAGGGAATCAATAATTAACTTTTTTAATTAAAAATAATAATAAAAGTGAGAAAACTCATACTTTTATTGCATATCTTTAGTACTAGTTACACTGTAAAAAAATTAGTGTAACACAACATTAAAAATGGTGGCAACTACTTTACACCAAAAGTGGTGTAGTAAAACACCAACAATTATTCTTGGTGTCCAAAGATAATTCTTGATATAATCAAACACCAAAGATAATTCTTGGTGTAATCAAACACCAGGAATGTTCCTTTACACTACTTTTGGTGTAAAGTAGTTGCCACCATTTTTGGAGTTCAGTAACACTAAATCTAAAAAAAAAAAAACAGTCCTTAAGATTCAGTATAGCTCCAACAAGTTCTAAACTGAAATCAACAAAAAATTATTTAAAATAATCCAAAGAAAACTTTGAACCGCAAGAATGAAAATAAATATTCTCACACAAGAACTAACTATTCCGTTGTAACTCAAAGACTGCGAATTATTTGAAACAGTAAACAAATAAGAATAAAATAAAATCAGCTGCCTTATATCGTCTGCTTGTTTCAGGTGGGAAAAAATATGCAAAATATTTACATCCATAAAAAACAAAATATCGAATATTAATGACTGAAATATCAAAATAGACTAAAATTTTCCAGTGCTTTCAAATATATACAATTTTTGACTTTATCTTTAATGAGTAAAAAGTTAGAAATTTGAGCTTCAATAAAAGATGAGAAAAAAACGGTTGCAATAAAAATGTCCTTAAATAATGCGTGCCAAGAATTGTGCCAAATTAATTTTTCTTCTGTTTTCAAATTCGTGCATTTCTTAGGTTTTTCTTTTTTGAAATGTAAATTTAATAAATTCGATTTTTCTGATTTAATTCTTCAGGATTATTGAGACTCTTATTATTAGAATTGATATTAATTTGCTTTTCCCACTTCAAAAAAATTTAAAAAATCATTGGCGAGAACCTTTTTGTTCTGTTGGAGAATCACATATTATACTGAACAATTCCACAGGAGTACAGATTTTGCTTTACTTAATAACAGGCATTGAGGCAACTGCAATATTGTTCTACAAGTTAAAATATCAAGGATTATATTGTTAACCAAAGCTGTTATTTCTTCACCGATAAAAAGCGAATTTACTTATGCTTTTTCTGAATGTATTTCATCAGAAATTCAGAATATTGTTACATTATTGCATTTCAAAACGAAATGCTTGCGATACAATTTAGAATAACAAAAAATAATTAAGGATGCATAACACTGATTCAAAAAATCAAATTGTTTCGTAATTCAAACTTACGGAAAATATTAATGAAAACGAATTCGAACTAGGCTCAGTAAAGAAAATTTCCGAAGCATAGCATGCGTAATATACAAATTAAATGTAATAAAATTCTTAAATACAAATGGCATACATATAATTAAAGTTATATTTATCTTATGAAAACTTAATTATGTTTATTACACAACAAAAATATGCATACCTCTTATAACAACCAAAGGAACGGCGAAGCAAATCAGGCTGTTTATAAATAATCTACCGTTGCCATCGGAGACATTCCAAAATGTATACCAAAATTGGTGTTTCCATAAGTGAAAATAATTCACGAATGGTGTCGGGTGCGTGTGAGCATGATGTAAGGATTCTCCAGTATTGGTGTTTGATGCAAACTACACCACTTAAAATATATATGAACGATTTATTTGGTGTTAAATTAAAGTAAAGTGTTTGTTCACACTGTTTTTAAGGTTTTACAACATCAAATTTGGAGCGACATTACTCCACAGTTTTTAAAGTGTACATATATCTTACACGATTAATGTGCATGAAGGTAGGCATTTAATTAAGAAAACATTTAACCGTCGTCTGACGAGTTGATTGTATATGATTATTAAGCACACCATTATGCATCGACAAAAGTTCTTCGAATTTATTTTTTATTTCCTCTGTCAAAAGAATGGTAAGTTCGAAGTTTCTCAACGGAATTCATTGCATCTTTAAAGAAAGGTGGAATAACTTCTTCATTATCACTTAAATTACTACCAGACAATTTATTTCCTATTTATCAATTGTGAGCAATTTCGAAGTTATGATATCTTTATCACAGTTCACGTACTAGAAAAGAAGTAAGAAGACTTAAGTTCTTCACAGGTTAGAACTGAGGGAAACGACGTATAACCGAAGCTTTACGTCGTATAAACGAAGCTATTTATGATTACAATGAATACGAATGAACCGGGACTGGGTTGAAACGACGTATAAATGAGAAACTATAAATAGTGCTTTATTATATTTGTTTAAATAGAAATCTATCTCCCTCTTCGTTCCTTAGCAATGTAAAACACTTTCGCTACAAGGATATCTTAATACAGATAAATATATATTCCTTTTTTGAATATATATATATATATCCTTAATAATATAATAAATGCGAAAGTGTGTCTGTCTGTCTATCTGTCTGCTTGTTAAGCTTTCACGGAAAAACTACAAATCCGATTTCGATGAAAATTGGCAGAGTTGTAGTTTGAAACACAAGAACGGACATAGGCTAGGTGAAATCACATTAAATTAATTATTTTTGACTACAGACAACAATTAAATAATTACCAAAGTCCATTGACTCAGCGATTCTCGATGAAGATTATTTTATTTTTCAATCAACTGTCACGTGATCCTTCAGGAATGCGAAAACATGTGGAATAAATTATATTTAAAATCAACTATCACGTGATCCTTTTTTCCGCCGTAACTTCGGAACACATTATTCTATAAAACTGATTTTTATACCATCTTAAAGATACAAATTTTACCTTTTAAATGATACCAATTTTATTTCTGTGACATCTTTCCTTCAATTTTTATTCATTTTTTAAAGTTTTACGTGCAGACAATTTTGAAATAACGCAAATTTATACCTACTTAGCTGCTAGGAAACGGTTAGACTTTGAACTAATTATAACTAATTACTTATCTTTATTTCTGAAAATTTTGCTTATGTTTATAAATATCTATAAAACAAGGCAGAAATTACATGTATCTATCTGTCTGTCGGTCGATCGGTCGGTCATAAGAACTCCTCCTAAACAGTGAACGGTAGCGACATGAAATTTACACACAAGGTGCTATTTTCAACTTTCAGAGTTAATTAGTTCTTAAGATATTTAATTAAATAACGAACATTAGCCGCTTTTAAGCCTAATGCTTAGACGTTTTTTGCTAATAACTTCTGAAATATTTATTAGACAACAATTATTTTTATGCCATTTTAAAGACCAGAAAATGATCTTTTTAATGCTATTAATTCCATTGCGATGAAATGTTTTTTCTGATTGCTATAAAGGTTTAAGAATATATTTAACGTAATTTCTAACAATACTTTTTATTCTTATAGAAATAAATTCAAACCAAATTACTGTTTCGCGCTCGGGCTTTTGCCAGTGTTAAAGTTAATATAAGAAAATATTGCTTTCTTTGACCATAAACAACAAAGGAGACTTTACACTTCCGGTTTCTTGTTGCGGTAGCATTTACAGCTTTTAATACGGTTACACAGTGATCCAATGACGTTAGTGAATTATTCTCTCGATGTTTTGTTTAATTTTCACAGTGAGATATTACAAAATATCCTTCTATAGATACGGTAATGGGCCTTAACAAGGAACATCATATTCTGTAGAGCTCTTCAAGACCTTAGAATTGTCAGGGCACCTTTCGACAAGTCGAGATTGAAAGTCGGTGCGCCAGAACTACTATTACGTAACCTCGATATACCGCGACTGCGCAATGGCACACGGTTAAAAATTGCACACCTAGGTACAAACGTCGTGAAAGCTACTGTTATGACTGATATAGGGAGAAGAGAGAATGTTTCAATTCCACGCCTTCCGATAACACCGAAGGATTTATCATCTCGGTTCAAAAGGTAACAAATTCCTTTAAAAATATCATTTGCGAGGCTCAGGGCCAGACACTGAAAGTGGCAGGCGTACATTTGGAAAAACCATATTTTTTCCATGGGCAACTATGTTCACGTGTGTCCAGCCCACACAACCTCTACATCCGTGCAAATAACGTGGTATAGAAAAGTATATTAGCATAGATAAACAATTTACATAACTATATCAGCGTACATGTACAGTACACTCCTGTCAGCCGTCCAATTAAGTATCATCAACCGTCAGAACTTTTACTTTAACCTTTCAAAATGCAACAAAACATTTACATTCGTGAATTAAAAAAAAAAGAATAATTCAAATTCTTCAAATTCAATCGGTTCCTTATTTGATCAGGCTTGTCACCTGAAACTCTCACATGTTATTTCTAACTTTCAAATCCAAAACAATCCACCAAATTTTTTCTTCAGCTCTCTTTGTGACGTCCGGTGGATGATTTTGGTGACTTTACTTTCTTTAGACTCTCACGACCATCGTAAAATAAAATAAAAAAGTATTTTATGTGTAGATTGAACATTCAAGCTAGATTAATATTTCAATGTTAAGTCTACGGAGGGAACTTTCGTCTTCTCCCAACAGAGCCGGAAATGAAGAAACGGGTTGCTAAGCCTCCTTCACACCAAACCGACATCATCACTAAATAAAGTCAAATGTTGCTAAATGCATGCATTTCAAGACAACCGAGTAGCTAAGTAGAGTCAAGTGCTGCTAAATGACTTTCATATCAAGTTGAACTCAAAAACTCTGAACTATCTTTATTCTGATTAGAAATTTAGTCAGTGGAACTCGGTTAAGTGGGGAAGAGATTCGAAGTCACAGAGTGGTCTGTACTGTTCTAGCAGGTGAACAAATAAAATTTAAGGCAATTGTTACGAAATAACTAATTTCTCCTGAAACCAAGTTATCCTCTCTATTTTCAGGGAGACAGTTTCCGCTTCCGCTTGGCTTTTGCCATTACTATCAACAAATCTGAAGATCAGACTTTCAAGAATATTTTAGTTCCTCTTGAGGGCCCTGTGATTTCTAATGGATTTCTATATGATTCATTTTCCACTGTCACCAAGAAACAGAATTTGAGTGCCGAAATAAACACTTAATTCACTTCAAAAATAAATTTAGGTGGGTGCTGGAGTACCGAAAATGTCTTTTATCTTGAAGTAATTTCCACTTAAATTAATTAGTATTAAAATGTTTGGAACCATTTTTGCCAAACTTTCTAAGTGTTTACGAAGCTGTAAAGTTGTTTCCCTGACATTTATCCTTATGACAAGAACACAGAGATTTTATTAGAAGCCAAGCCAATCAACCCCGACCTTGGCGACCATTTTGGCAACGAAACGAGGTTTCTAAAAGAATCCATGAATTGTGGTTTTATCTGTAAAGGGGAATGAAATCTCTAAAGGAAGGGAAGAACCTTTTAAAGAAGGCTATGTGACGTCACATCCTGTCAGAAACGGTATATAAATACCGAGATTTCATGGAGTGAGTAAGTCGTCTTTGGAGCTTTAGGCACAGTGCAATCTTGTGAGCTGATAGACATTGAGCTCTATTGAAAGTGCTGTTACTGAGATTTATTATAGTGATCTTCTATCTACTTGTGTTTTTAAATAATAAAAATGCTTACCGTAAAATAGGGTTACTTTGCACTCGTGGAGGTAACATTGCACCAGTGCAAGATTTGTGTTAAAAGCGAAATAGAGATCACTGATTAGGGGTAGAAGTTTTGCGTTTCAGAAATCCTATTATCCAATTATTTCCGGGTGTGTTATTAATATATTTATCTATTACCTCAACTTCTTAGTAAGATAAATGTTTATTATCATTTTAAGATCTATTCTATTGACAGGAAAACATAATTCATTGAATTGAACTATAGGTTGCAATGGTCTTTTTTCGCTTTAGAGAAAACCAGAGGATTTCCATGTTTAGTAATATGAATTAACTTTCCTTTGTGACAAATTGTTTACTTGAGGTACCAAAAAAAGTTTCTGTCTCTTTAAAAATACTTTAAACTTGTGAAATCGTGTTAAATCATGCTTCTATGATCTTTGGAGAAACTCCATATACTTACCAGTCCCTAACTTCTTTTTATGTACCTTGTGCATATCTGAAGCTTAAGCAAACATTGTACTTCTTATTATTGAATACAAGAATAAATTAAAAAACCAACTGTGGTTGCTGTTTATCACAAATTTCCATGGTGCAAAGAATCCCTCCTTTTCGGTGCAAAGTTCCCCCTGACCAGAAGAAAATTAATTGCAACTGAACTAACAAATATTATTGGCATTCAAAGAAACAAAATGAAAGCTAGGCTTATTATCTTTCACATTTAAAAGTGCTTGCCTTCAGAAATGTCATACTTTCTTCCAGAGAGACATATTTCTCAGCACAAAAATTTTCGTTGAAAAATTGGCTCATTGTCATTTCCCTCTGGAACCTCCTGAATGAAAGTTATATATTTCTAAGGAATGAAATACAATGGTCAGTGTTCCCAAAAAGCTAAAAAATCTCAATCCCCTTACCCTTAATCAGTTGATCTCTATTTCACTTTTCACACAAATCTTGCACTGGTGCAAAGTTACCTCCGCGAGTACAAAGTAACCCCGTTTTACGGTATCTTATTGTATCTTGTGGGATAGGATGTTTTCCCTGAAAAGTTAATTTATTTACTTACATAAAATTATTTCAGATCTCACTTTACAACAGTGACCATCGCAGTACAAATGAATAGCTGTCAGACAAAGTAAACATTTTTCTTCATTACATTTCATAACACAATAATAAAATATACATTTTAATACATTTAAATTTTCATGTCAAATTAGCTGTTCAAAATCATAAAATAATACTGTTATAAAAAGCGTCTGGTGGGCGTACGTGAATGCAGTCCAACAAGCAGGATAGAAAAAAATAAAGTTTTATTCCTCGAAGATTTCAGCAAAACACTAATCACAGATAATAAAACTTAACAGCACTTTTATAAATGAATAACTCTAACGTGCAGTAGATCACTAATAAATATCAGTCACAGCACTTTCAATAGCGCTCAATATCTCAATTCACCAGATTCACTGCTGGCCAAACTCCAACTGATTCACTCTTGCTTTGAGAGCTTACTTTTTATACCTTTTTCCAATAGGAAGTGAAGTCAAATGGTAATCTCTCGAAGATTCTAGATATTTCCGCTCCTAGTAGAGATGGAACAACAATCCGTGACTTTTTTAAAAGCTTCGTTGTGTCACCAAAGTTGCCAAAATGCTCGCTACATTCTTCGGCATTTTGCCAAAATTGTCGCCAAAGCCGGAGCTCATTGGCTTGGCTACCAGTAAAACCTCTACAAATTCTTGTCCTAAGATTAGTATGTCAGGGAAACAATTTTACAACTTCGTAACAATACTCGTGTTATTATTAC
Organism: Araneus ventricosus; assembly: GCA_013235015.1. Taxonomy (NCBI): domain Eukaryota; kingdom Metazoa; phylum Arthropoda; class Arachnida; order Araneae; family Araneidae; genus Araneus; species Araneus ventricosus. Next base: position 7,876 of record BGPR01022194.1, on the reverse strand, counting down.
AGCAAATTAACTGTTGGTTTTCAACTAGTAGTTAATTTGAGTATTATTTCTTGCTAAAACTTTTTTCTGTTAATTTATGAAGCTGTTGTTCGAATTTCAGCAGTTTGCTGTTGAAATAATAGATCTTCTTTTACGAAATGCAGAAACAATGTTATTTGGGAGTTTAAAGCGATTAATTCGCTTAGGCAAAACATATTATTCTTTATATAAATAAACAATAAACGTTACCATCATTCATTTCAAGAAAAGTTTTGAAAGAAATTCAATGCAGAGAATTTGAAATAAAGTTGACGTTGGGGAATTAAAAAATTATTAAATCATCCGTCTGATAATCTTTACCAATTCAGGTTGAGTCTATTTTCTTAGATAAAATGTTTTAAATTTTGTTCAGGTTTGCTATTCAAACTACACAGTAATTAGGAGTGAGAAAGAAAAGATTTCGTAACAATAATTTATTTATTTGAGCTTTTATTTTGTTTTCCACAAAACAAAATAAAAAATCTCATATGAAAAGACAATAAAATGAATGCGAATTTAATTAAATGACAAAAAACAAGCATAGGGTTCATAAACCAATCCATATAGTACCTATTATTAATATTTAAAAATTATCTTCCATGATTAAATGCATAAACTAATTTAACTACGAGAGGAATTCTTTTTTAAAAGATTTATGCGCTCTTTTAAAGAAACAGGAATAATTTTTTCTGATTTTTTTAAAAGTAATCTTAATTTCTCAAAATAATCTCTTCTTGCATAATGTTTTAAACCTTATTTAATTATCTAATAATTATGAGATGAAAGATTTTTATCAATCTTCCTATTTTTTTATGCAAATTACCTGTTTTCGTCTTATGGAACTAAAGTGGACAAATACGTCTTTTGTGTAAAAAGTATCATTTGTCAATCATGTATAACATCATCAAGCAATCACATATAACAGAAAGTCTGTATGTTATGAAAAGTTGGACATTCACATTTTTATTTCATTACCTAGGCTTTGTTTCGGAAACTGTTTTACGATTCTCATTTATCTTAGTTATCTTGTTCTATCTTTTTTTGGACTATGTTAACAGAAAAGCGAAATATAAGATTTGAAAAAAGAGTTCAAATCTTTATTTCGTTTTTCATGTGTTCGTTTTCTAAAAAGAGCCATATTTTGAAACGTCAGTGAACATCATTTACATCATTATTTCAACCTGTTAAAGCATAATAATTTTGAAAAAATAGGCTATTGTATCGAATAAGCTACTTTTCTTGATGGCATTTATTCATTACCCCGGATATGTATATTTTTTCAGCTGAAAATTGAACTTGAATGAAACGCTGCGGCATCTATAAATGTCTCTTTGTTTACTGTGATTAGATCTTTTTTTTCTTTCGGTAAGTAGCCGCGGTGGTCTCGTGGCAGGCACTCACAGCTTTACGACCATTGGTTTATATATTCGAAACACAACTCTGAGACTGGAGGAATGAACATTCATTATCTCACTCTAGCAAATCTCCATCAAGTATGATATCATCCACTTAAGCCATTATTTTATTCGGAGGACTAATCCATGCACAATTTGTATAAAAATTGTTCCAATTTATTATCTGGACTGTTATCCAAAAACATACAGAAATACGGCTCTAACACATAAGTTTAACCCACACAACAAAACTTTTTTTTTTTGCGAAAGCAGATTTCTTTCCATATAAAACAAATGTTCCTAATATATCGCCTACGTCTGAAATGATTGAAATAAAATGTAACTTATGTTATGAGCATACGTTATTTAATAAACATAAATATTAAGGCACAGTAAATTTGAAAATAATACAAGACAGCTTTTATTGTACTTTTAGCAATATAGTTGAAATATTCTTTTAACACTTTTCTCCTAAATAAAACATTAAAATAAAAAAGAACCTAGGAGCATTGTCAGGGGATGGAACGTCAACCAAGTATTTTTAAAGGATTTTTTTTTAATATACTTCCCTTCAAAGGACTAGGGAGACAAAAGAAAAACTCAAGTGGGCGATAATGGGAAAAGTCAAGAGGCGATATTGGAAACAACCGAATCCTCAACCTCGGCGCTTTCGGCAAACCAAAAAATAAACTACACCAAAATATAGCCAGTTAGAGTCGCTATCACTGCCTCAAATGGTATAACATTATGACTTGAACTATACTGATTATACTAAACGTAATGAAACATGAATATTAATTCACCTAACACGAAAATCAACAAAAATTCCCAGGAAAAAGAAAATTCCATACAGGTTCAAAAGGCTTTTTCAAACAACTACTGAAAGGAAAAGCTATGTAGTTCCGGTATTGGCCACTATATACCATTTACAATCAAGAAGAAACCGTGGTGAGTCATATTTGAAACGTAAGCGATATTTGGCCCCCTACCTTACGTTAAACCACATAACCAGTAGTCGGAGTGGCAGAGAAAATTGCTGTCCTTATTATCTGATCGCGGAATAAAATAACGAGTTCCGTCCCATGTAACCTCAAGTTGGATCTTTATCTATTATTATTGAAATGAAAAGAATTATTTTATTACCAATCATAATTTATCATAATGTTAGAATAACAAGTAAGGGAGAAAGAACATAGAGATTGAAGCTATGCAAAATTTGACTGTAAAAAACAAGGCATATTTAGCTATAAACTATTTTTTACGATACTCTTATTAATTTTCAATAGTACTGTAATTTTTTAAAAAACATAAGAAACATTCGAATATCGATTGAAAAATGTATGCAATAAAATAATAAGAGCAAGTTTTTTTTTAAAAAAAATCTTAAAGGAGGTGAGATCTTTTAAATTTTTCCCCTTTTAGGGGCCATGGTCCCTCAAAGAGTAAAAAAATAAATTCCATGTAATCAAACGGGAAAAACTAATTAAATTTAACAATTTTCTTTAAAATATCTTTTTTTGCTGCTAACCTCACCATATACTTCTTTTAAAAACAAAAAAAAGATATCTAATTCTGAATTTATTGTGCTTCATGCTATACAATTTTAATAGAAATAATATAGATTAATAACTCAGATCAAAATGATCCCCAGAGACATGACAAATGGTGCTTGCTGATAATTCCGGATTAAGTTTCATCGCTTTACACCACTTTTTGCGAATAACATAATTTTTTGAACATTTTTAAATAATTTATCGGGTGCCGTTGAGTTGTATTACTACATTTAGGAACAATACAATACTTGTATCTTGCCGACATTATTTTATCTGATGCGATAGTCGGAAAATATAGAATAAAAGAGAATCTCTATAGAGAGTGAACGAGAAGGAAGCGTGTGTCTCCCCTGTCAGGCAACTATGACGTCAGACCCGTTTCGCGACAAAATGGGTCGTTTTTCCCGCGTTTTCTGAGAGGGGAACTGTGATTGCAAATTAAAAAAAAACTGTCTAGAATTTTTTTTAACGTTATTGTTCGTTTCGAAGCATTTTAAATCGATTTAAGAAAATAAAAAAAATGCTGAAGTTCCCTATTATGTAAATATTCCATTCGTATTAGAGAGAAAGTTCTATAGCATCTTTCTGAAAAAAATGCAATAAGTCGAAATTCATTTGTGCTCCTAGCATCGTTCGATCCATTAATGTGAAACAAGATTAAATTTCATTGCTAGGTGATATTAGAAGGCAGAAATGCAATTTTTTTCAACACTTTCCATTTGAGAAAGATAAGTTTTATAGCAAACTTATGCGATGTTTTCCTCTAAATCTGATCTATTCCTCCTTACTGCTTTGAGAAAATAAGCTTATTTCATTTGATCTTAAACTCGAGCACTAGAGTGAGGATTTGTCGTAGTAAGCAGTGTAGCATCAGACTAAATAAATAGTCGGTATAATATCAAAAATAATTTATTTGGCTATATACGAAAGAAATTTGTATTTTCGTACAAAAAGATCTGAAGAACTAACTTTTTAATTTTGAAAAAATTAAATCATTTATAATCATTTACATTAAGTGCAGTCTGCGCCTCGAGAAACAAAACATCTAATAATAATTAATAATACAGTCATACCTCAATATTTGAAATATAAGACTGAAAACAATTTCGTTTCAGCAGGCTTTCGGTTCCCATGATGTTAGAATAATGTTGGTGTTCCTAGGTTAACGACTTCATCGGCGATGACGGGACATATGTCCTTACGAAGGTTCCGCGCATGTGATGCTCGTAATGGGGGTCTAATATGCGAATTTCATAATCCCCATATATTATCTGCCACGATATAGGATACATTTTTATTATCAACCGTGTGCTTTTTGCAGGACGATGAAATCTTTATGTATACATTTTTACTAGATGTCCTAGTGATCTACCTCGATCTAGTCATACATTTTTACTAGATGTCCTAGTGAACTGCTGCTATCTAGTCATAAACTTCTACTAGATGTAATAGTGATCTGCCGCGATCTAGTCATATATTTTTACAAGATGTCCTTGTGAAGGGATTGTTTATTCTTTTTTATTTTATTGGATCTGTTTAAAACTGCAAGTTTTCTCCACGCATTCCAGGGATTATTAGCTAGGTATATCTTACCTCATCAGTTTAAAAATACTTTTTATTCCAGTTTTGCTATGTTGAAATGACAAAGTTCTTTTGTTTTTCACTAGGATACAAATTTTTAACAGATTCAAATTTCAACAATTTCTACCTTTTAAAATGTAATAATTTTCTATGTTTGATTTAAAATATTTAATCCACATTTATTTTAATTCTAAATGTTAAAAATTTTCTGAGTTTAATTTAAAAACTTCCATTTCTCGTGTAATTGTATTGGAAACTTTGTTTGATGTTTAGCAAACCATATTCTGAGAGCGAAAAACACAAATTCCCAGCTGATATTTTCCTCCCCTTTCGTACACGCGTTTCAAAAGCCAATTATTGAACCCAGACATCTCAGTTTGAACGCAATACTACTCCTTTCGGAAAGTGACCATCAGCACCCAAAGTCTTTGCTTGTCATTCCGGAGCGGAAGTTCTTTGCTCAATCTTCACCTGTTTTTGGGTTTCGAACCTCATTTAGAACTGCGGTCAGGCGGAAACGCTTATCCAGTATACATTGACTACATGACTTGACACTCCCCTACTTCCTCTCCGCGATGACAGCTAGAGGCAATAACTCCTTAAAAGAGAGCCCTTTCCCAATTAAAGAAAGAAATTCTTTATTCGCTGGAGATAACAGGGCCTCGCTCCTGTTGGTCGAGAGATCAGCAATTAACTGCGTGAGCTAACCATTCGTGGGGAGTTTGGTTAGATTGGTTTCCCTTGGTGCATAAAATTTAATTCTTCCTGTGCCTTTCACTTGATTAAAATTTGCAAGGGTTGGCGTGAGCTTGGCATTTCCCCGGGCTATTCAAAATGGCTGGTGCTCGGCGACAAAGACGACAGATTTTGTGGAGAAGGAGAAAAAGGGGTTTATGGAAGAAGCAGTGACGATATCCCATTCTCAGGTGGAGAAATGTTTCTGGGATAATAAGTCTACAAGGAAGGAAGAGCAATAATAAAATTGAACTGACCCTTTGGCAGAAGGGAGAGACACTCATCGAATAATGGAGATGTGATGCAAGCCTCGCACGAAGTGCCTGAATTTTCCCGGCAAACAACTGGATGTCCCGCCCATTGTTTAGAGTGCACTGTTAACTAATGAAAAAAGACTTTTTCTGAGAAAACTATATCGCCCAGATAAAAATGGAATGGCTTTCGTGCTGCCAAAGCACTTCGGCATTAGAAATGGATATGCTTTACTCGGGCAATGCCCGCCATCGTGTTGCTAGTCTTACACTGCAGGCGTGGTAAGCCTAAAAATCCTCTGCGGACCCTCTACCCGCGCCGAGGCCTCGCTGGACAGCAGGAAAGAACGACATGAGCTGTAGTCAACCTGAGCCGATGAACTTTTGGTACCTGAACTGAAAGGTGTGGTCAAGCCTTCCAGTAATGAGACGTCCCGGAAAATATGAACACCTTCGAAGTGCATAGTCCCAGCAGTTAAATTTTAATGGACCCTATTACCTGAGCTCTCAACCAGCTTCGAGAACAGCAGTTTCCCCATCATCGATAGGGCAAGGTACCTGGGGTGATGTCGCCACGCCAATAAGATAAGTAGTTATTTAATCATAAATATTTTAAAGGCAAATACAGCAGCTGAGATTTGTTTCCGCATAATAATAAAAATTTATTTTATCATAATTTGAGGGTTATGAAATGAATTGTGTAAAATAAGTTCATGGTATTAAGAAGTAAGATAATTTAACATGGTTTTGATTTATCTGTATGAACATCTTAAAGTTGAATAATGCTAAACTATATGAATGATTGAGTTTTCAGGTCTAATTGCTAATATCTAAGAATTCGCAGAAAGATCATTTATCTATTTGCCTACTAATTCATACACGTATTGATTTATGACAAATGATCAGCTATTAAGATAGTGTTTAAGTGAATTTCAGTACCATTGCTAATGTTTATGTGCCAGATTATTACACTTGACACAAATCAAGGTGTTTATTTATATAAATGTGATTTACTATTCTTATCTGTTTACCTTTTTGTGAGAAATTTAGTTACACATAACTTTGACACAGAGTAAATTTCAAATTGATGTTAAATGGTGCAAGTATTTAGATGACATGTAATTGAGTACACAAAATGAGTGTAATTCTGTGTAATTCAATCATGAAGGCATTTCATTGTGTATGTGAATTTTGTAGTGAAAGGATCCTCTCCAAATTTGAATGTTAGATTTTGTTTTCTGTGTTTGAAATGATACTTATATAGTCAAGATAAAATAATTATATCTTTAATAAATTGTCTTATGTTACTAAATATGCTTCTGTCAATCATTTATGTCATGGCACACTGATTTCTGGAGAACTGATTTTCTTAAATTTGTATTTTAGAACCTGGATGTTTAAATTTAAAACCAACACAACGCAACTCTTTCTCTTTTGGTCATTGGCTTAAAACATATAGATTATTCATGGTGTGATGATCTGTTACCTTTAAATTCTATTCATTTGCCTTATGATTCAAGTGTACTTTCTATTGTGGATTCTAAACTAAAAATTTATTATAGGCATATTGTATTATATTGTGCTTTAAATTTCTAACTCTGTGTAACAGACACCACCACATATTTATTTTACTAATTTCAACATTGCAGTTTTGCTTAGCATTCAATAAAGTTGGATTAATAAAAAAAATTTCCGATATATACATAGTCTTTTAAAATTTCAGAATTAAAATGTAAGAAAAGGAAGAACCTTGATATTATGAAAAGTGATAACTCTCTAGGACGTTTCATAAACACTCCATGTTACATACATATAAAGTTCTACATTTTAAAATGAAAATTCATTGAAAAGTTTTTTTTAAAATTATATACAGCACTCTTTATAATCTACGTAAATTCATTGTCTAAGATTCTGTTAACTAGAAATAAATTAAATTTGCAAATTATTAATAAATTCACAGATGCATAGTACATTCACTCAATCTTCTCTAATCGCCATAATATTTTAATAATATGTAATTTAACCGTAATGCTACAAATGAAGAGGGAGAAAAAGCAATGAATGCGTTTTAGATCTTAGCGTTTAATTTCTTTATTTAAAAAAGATGCATTGTATTCATTTTAAAATTATCTGAATTCGTTTACCTAAAATTAAAAGTCTTCTACTCTCTTTCATAAACTATTACTATCTTCACCATATCATCTTATTAAAGGACAAGGTATTAACTAACATATTTACTGCTTATCTTTCACGTTTTGTATATATTTTGGAACTCCGAAAATAACCTGAAGTTCTTTAAAGTAATAACGTGCTCTAATACCGGTTAACAAGATAAAAAAGTGTA